>OX453322.1:3867920-4071810 GCA_949710035.1 Crambus lathoniellus
AGGAAGCCCGCCCGCCCAACCTTGGTGGTACAGAAAAAAAGTGCCCAAAAGAAAATTTATAACAACAATAAATAGATTGAGATTTGGCCATGGCCAATTTCGCACTCACCTGCATAGACTGAAGATGGCAGATAGCCCCAGGTGCCCTGTCTGCGATATGAACGAAGACCTAAACCATATCATTTTCACATGTAGAAGATTTAACTTACACCGTCTAACTCTCATCGCGGAACTATCAGATATCCACAAGAAAATACCACAGAAACTAGAAGATCTTTTAGCAAATTATAGTAATTTCATGCCGCTTTACAAATTTATCAGCAACACAATCGACAAACTCTAAATAATATCCGAAAAAACAAACAAACAAACAGTAAACAAACCTCTGAGTACTCAGAGAAACAAACAGAGCGAAGTGTCAATGTCAAGTGTCAAAAACTCCAAATTAACATCAAGACGGGCATAAAAGGGCTCGAAAACCCAGTGCCGTTAAATAACTTTCCAAAAAAAAAAAAAAATCGACTTAATGTCAAACTTCATGGTCACACCAGACAGCTGCGCAGCTGTCAACTGTCAATTTACAAAAAATCCGCGCGCGTTGCGATAATTCAGGCTTGTTTTTATTTTTATTGTTAGGAATCCTTAAAATGGCAGAGAAACTTGAAGATCTCAACCTTCCTATGACTGTGGTCACCAGAATAGTGAAAGAAGCATTACCAGAAGGAGTATCTATATCGAAAGAGGCGCGAACCGGTTTGGCGAAGGCTGCATCTGTTTTTGTCTTGTATGTTACTTCTGCTGCAACAAATATTGTAAAGAATAAGAAAAGAAAAGCCCTTACTGGTCAAGATGTGCTTGATGCTATGAGAGATATTGAATTCGACCGATTTGTCGAGCCTTTGGGCGAAGCATTTGAACAATACAAAGTGGTAACCTCGGCAAAAAAATCTAACGCCGCCGGCAAGAAAAAAGAGGATAGTGAGGAAGTGGAAACGATCGAGGATGATTAAGTTTGTGATTGTGACCTAGTGTTAGCATTAAAAAAAATAAAAAAAAATATAAAAAAGTTTATAAGTTGCGCCTATTTTTGTTAAATAAATAATTTGTCTCTAACCAGCCACTTTTTCTTCTTTTAAAATGAATCTTGGAATACCTAAGTGTTCTGAACAGTCGCATTTTGTATTCATAATCATAATATGTTTGGATGTTTATTAGTGACTCCATAGCTCAGTAGTTAGAGATTCACCCGGACTAGTTTTGAGACAGGTAATTTTTTTCTGATACATTTTAATACTCATGTTTACTGCTTTTTAGTTTTTTACCAATTTATTTCTCTGGGACATCCATATTTATCTTTATGTAAGTACTCCTTTTTTGCATATCAGCACTCTGTGGATTATTAAATTAAGTTTCGCCTGTAGTAAATAACTATATAGAGGCAAAAATAAATAAAACAAACAAATTTTTTGGATCACTTTATTCAGGAATAGAATCTGCTGGAACAATCTCGAATTTAACTTTTTCTCAGGGCACACTACTCATCGCTAGCACATTTATTTACACTCCCAAGATTGTACACTCTATGCTTCGAGATAACGAAAATAAATATTCATATCTCTATAATCCTGCCAAATTCTAAATCTAATTTTTTATTTCATTTGATTATAATTAAATTTTATCATTTTATTGTTATAGAGTAAATACTACCTATAAATTTCATAAATAGAGAAAAATGGAAAGACTTATACTATGAAACTCAACAATTTTGTAATACTTTGAGATTGTTTTAAGAACTGATTTTTTTAAATAATATTATTAAATACTTAACAAAATAAAATAATACAATACAATAGCTACCATATAGAAATTTTAATTAAATTATTAATAAAAAGAAATGCATTATATGCCTAATTACACAGTTAATTTTTATGTTTTTTCTTCATCAAATGTAAATAGACTTTAAACCAGAATTTAAATCCTATTTTATTCTAAATATTACTATAGCAAAATCAGAGTAAATACCTAGAACCAGTCATTCAAATTTATATAATCAATAATTTTGTTATTAGATATTTTTCTTAATTATTGCACTGGTTTTTGTTTCTTTGAACTAACAGAGAAAATTGTACTTATGCGTTAATTACGACTAAATCGAGTAGTACAAGTGGTAAACTATTCTTTTATTTCAGTACTTGGGTTATTTTGTAATACAACTCTGCATTTTAAGTAATGTCTATAACAATACAGAATTTTATTTTAATGTGGGTATGGGTAGATTGAGAAAGTTACATACATACATATACTCACGGCTATTTCCCACGGGGGTAGGCAGAGACTGGATCGCCACCTGCTACAATCCTTGCACACTTCTTTCGCTTCATTCACATCCATGAACGATCTGATCTGATTGCATTTAACTTTCTGTGTGTGATGGATGATCCATGAACATCACACACAGAAAGTAGGGCAGGCGTACCGGTTTTGGCCACTTTAAGGATTTTTTCACTTTTAACCGCTTAGTGTTTAATGATCTTAAGTATTTTAGAGAAAATTTATAATGTAGAGTTATAGATAATTTATCGACCTTTAAGGGTACAATCTTCAAAGTAAAAAAAAACAATAGTTTTTTTATTTAGAACAAATTCTGCGGAGGGGGCCAAATACACCGTTTGCATTGGTTTTGGCCACTTTCATAAAATTACTATATTTATAAGTTGAGTTTATGCTTAATTGATGTCTTATTAGAGTTCTGGACTAAAACACTACATGAAATAGTATTTCAATCACAGCTAGCTCCTTACTACAATTTTATAAGTATACCTTTATCACTTGATTAAAAAAAAATTAGCGGATTGAGTCTAGTGTAGGCTAGTGCCTATACTAGCCTCAATACGCTAATTTTCTAGTATGTTAGCTAACAAAAGTGAGTTGTGAGTCTTTTAAAATAAATGAACTTTATGATAGGTTGGAAACTTTCTACTAATGCCAAAGTGGCCAAAGGTGGCACAATGCTAAAATTTCTAGCCCCACTTTTGGCCACTTATTGTTTCAATTTCTTCTTTTGGCAACTTTTTGTAAGAACAGTGAAAAAACAACACTTAATCCATCTAGAAGAAACATATTCCAATATGATATAAAATATTAAATAACCATAAAATAATTTTATTGTAGAAAAAAAATGATTTTACAAAACCTTTACCCTTAACATTTAAGAATTTTACAAAATGTTAACTTTGAAACATAACACGTTTATTTCTAAAATATCGTACTACATAAAAAAAGCTAAGTGCTGTAATTATTAACTAAAAGTCCAATCTTTTATTCGCCATTAATAAATATAAGCAATAATTATTTAATTCCTATTTATATAACTTTAAAGTGAAAAGTGACCAAAACCGGTACAGTGGCCAAAACCGGTATGCCTGCGCTATGTACTTATGTATATTCTGCGGTGGCGTCGATGTGGTATGAGGCGGGTCCTTGCTACTACAACTACAGGTGATCTGTGGGCGGGTCGTTACGTTCCCTAAAATATGTTTGAGCGCGAAGCGATGGCTGGTTCATGCGTCATGCTCGTGAACGGGTGCCGCCAGTGGGTCTACTCCCGAGTCCCGACTGCTTATCTTAACGTGTAGTTAAATATATTCTTGTATATTATTTATTACTACGTATTTTATATTTGAATGTACGGCACAACTTGCCATTTTCTTATCTTAGTAATCTTAATATTAATGAGACAGTATGCTCAATAAACTATTTGATTGAAAAAGATTGCCCTTTTTGAATTTCTTGCCGGTTCTTTTTGCAAGGTCTCCCGCCGTAGGATTTGCGAACCGATGGCGTAGCATCTTTGACGTTCATAAGTGTTATCTCAACCTAAATTCAATAAAAAAAAATATTTTGTAGATTAAGTATTTAAAATCTAGACTTTAATGACTAAGGAAAGGCTATTCCATTATATCTTTTGGCAATATCCTTCTATCTATCTTGTGCTGCTGCTACACTCTTCTTATATCCTTCCGTTCGCGTTCGCATTGCGTAAATGTTTGCCCTCTCACTCTCACTCACTCGGCATCCGCATTCTCACTTCTCTCACTCGAGCAAGGCGAATGTGTGGCCACACGATCGAGACGCCTCTTGCCTTGCTCTTGCCACTTCGCTTGATACTTTCCTTGCAAGTCATAAAGCGATAGAAAGAGATGCAACGACAACGAGTGGCCGTTCGTAATTTGCCTGCGCCGTACAAGCTGAATTCTACTTTATTGCGTTATAGTTAGAGTTGCTATTTATTTAAATGACTTAGCGGAGTGAACTCTGTTACATAGTAACTATTTAGTAATCTGTGACACTGTGCCTCTGTCACAGTCACGATCACGACTCTGTCTCAACCTTGCACAAAAACTTGTGCCTACAATCAAAGCGGACTAAACATTAGAGACGATTTAAAAATAAATAGTTCAAGAATTACGTTTTAAAACTCAAATTGCAGAGTTGTAGAACCAAACATACCCTGGTGTTATATTCCTTTCCCCGCTTACCCAATAACTAATATTATAGATTACTCTTTTAAATCTACAAAATACTTCTAAAATTTCTAAACTCTGTGACTAAATACGACGAATTTGTCAATTTCTGTTTAATAACAGCCTTTAACAGTCTGTGCGCCTAACATCCCCTTTGGCAAACTTTTAACGATAAAAAATAAAAGCGCGTAATAATAAATTTTAACCACGCAAGACGACAAGAAGTAGTGTTGGATCTAAATTGGTTCTTAAATGTTTTCTAACAACAAATACCGCTAATTGTTATAACAAATCGATAGTTTGCTAAGCTTAGCTGATAGACAAAATACTTTTACATTAAAAAGTAATGAGATGACCAAACACTTGACTGAAAGGAAACAAAAAAAAAAACAAAACATGTAGAAAATAAAACGTATATTGGGGAACATAAATATAGAAAAAAACTGAACAAAACCGGGCGAATCACATAGTTGAACACAACACGAGAAACACAAAACTATTTAAAAAGACCTTTTAAGATTTTGAGATGTAACTTGAAGAAAATAATTATAACGTTCATAACTTTGAAGTATTTCCCGCTCATACATAAAAAAACTGCAATACATAGGTACATACATACAAATAAATAATCACTGTCAAGTTTTAATCTCATATTGTTTAGTAAAGTTATTAGTACATACATCAATTTCTTGTAAAGCAACTTTCCTATGATAAAGACATACTGACAATATAAAAAAATGCCAGTTCTTTTACCTAGCTAACTCTCCCAAATATGTTTAAAAAAAATTAAATACATTTAAGTTATTTCTACACTAGTGATATTATACAATTGACTAAAACTAATTGGAATATTTGTAATAATATTTACAAAAAATACACAAGCAGCTATTTTTTCCAAATCCGAAATTACTAAGCTACATTTTAACTCCATTATGTCTTTTTAACGTTAAAATTACCCAGTGTATGCTTTTAAAATCACATATTTTGTTGTTAAAAATAATAAATGAATTATTTCATTACTTACATACATTTGTTAAATTAAACAAAATCATGATTATTATCAGTTCAAAATATTTTTCAAATCATTTGTATGCAGTGAAAAATATTTCAATATATTTAACAAATATTTTGAACGTAACGTGTTACAAAGTACAATGCATTATTTATATTATAAGTTGTTAATAAATCTATCGAGACTTTATTCAGTTAACCAGATCTTTAAAAGGTACAGTCAAAACCAAAAGTATGACAAAGTTCAATCAGCGACATTTTCGGTGAAACACTTCTTATTTATTTTCATGTGGCTGGTGCCTTGACATTCATGCGCAGACCCTTTTACTATTTAGTTATGTAGAGTGAGTGCTCATGAGATAACGGCCGACTCGGGCAAACAAAACTGAGGGCTCCTGAGCTAACGCAGCCAAAGCAGGCGTCCGTCACTCGCTCAAGAACCCGAGATAAGTGCCTACCGCTTCGGGTATATCTCGGGATACCAATTCAATACAATTTACGGCGGGCCGCCCGCCCGAGCGCGATAGAATATATGCGATAGAAAGAGATGCAACGTCTAGCCGTTCGTAATTAGAGCCGTAAAAGCTGAATTCTACTTTATCGTGTTAAAGTTAGAGTTGATATTTGTTTAAATGGTCTCGCAGAGTGCAGGTTCTGTTACTAGTAACTACATATTATTTATTCTGTGGCATGTGTTTGACATTGTGCATGTACATTTACACACACAAGCTTCGGTCGCCGCACAAGCGTGGCACACCCGCGCTCGTGAGATAAAACATCTATTCTGTAGGCCTACCATGAGTTTTTCCTCCCCTTTACTGAACATTTTATATGCAAATCTGTAAAGCGCCTCTAGTGGGCAGTAGCAGAACTACAAATGTTCATATCAAATGTCTCAAAACGATGAAACAATGAGAACAATGTGTCAAACGAGAGCGTTTACTGTACAGTAAACGGAAAGAAAAACTTATGGTAAGCCCACTGTACAGTACAATGTTTTGGCAATTAGAGACAGGAACTACAAGTAAGGAGTAAGGAGTTGTTCACCAAAAGTGTCTTTGACTGTATAATATAACATACACTATTTATTTACAATGTTAGTATTTCAAAATATTACCTTTTAAACCGTTAATAGCTTAATAAATATCTCACCGAACGTCGTGATACAACTACTAACATTTATTTTATTAATATTATTGCTTCTGTTTCGTAAAGTCAACGTCACATCAAGTTTTAGTGTCGAAACTACCATTTATGCCGAAAATACGCGAACTAACGTGTTTTTTTTAATGTCATTTTGCTGTCAAGTTGATGTCCGTCCAACCATAGCGCTGCTGGCGGCTGAAGGCCTTAGAAGTCGAGTCCAGATAAATTGCTACAAAAAAAAGGAAAAGTACACAGCGCCGCTGTCACCGGAACAGAAAAGATAGTGCCACTGTACCTCGTGACAAAAGCTAAGTTTGTCCCCCCCTCCCCTTGAATCAAATAACCCCCACCCAATTCTGGACCCGCATCTGACTCCGAAGCTATTTGAATTACTGATGACACACGGGCTAAGTCACATTGGTGACTGGCGAATAAAAGGTCACGAAAGTTATTTTTTCTCAGAACAAATATGTGCATTACGTTGTGGAGATAATGTTTAATTTGCTATGTGAACTTGTGAAGTGTCAGATTGACGCTTCGACGTCGTCGCATTATTGCATACAGTGCTACAAGCTTTTCTGTTCCGGTGATTATCCATTTTGACGGCTAATTTCGTATTGCAAGTGGCTCCTTTGTCACGGCTGTCACCGGAACAGAAAAGCTTGTGTCACTGTACATCTGCGGGACGTAAAATCCAGCCGCGTCATCGGAAGATGTGTTTCAACACTTACAGTTGAACTGCTAAAATCACTCTAATTATGTTCGTGTTAAGGGCTCGCTACGGCAACCTAAAGCTTGATGTGTCGACGACTTTACATTCGGAATGGGTTTAAGTCACTGAACTCTATTATTACACACTGGACAGGCTGTCTCCATACAAATGAAAGCTAATTTTGTCTGGCAATTTGAAGCGCCACTACGAGTGTCCCGAGAACTAATTTTGACATAATCATTTCTACAGTCGACTTACGAACATCACTAATTTTAGTTACATGGACACTCGTATAGCTGTCTACAGCTTGGTATACAGTGCCAAAATGGCGACAAACTCAAATAGCCACAAAAATATTATGACAGCAGCTAGTCCAGTGTGTAATAATAGAGGTCAGTGGTTTTAGTTAAAAATGGCAGTGACGTGGATTGCTAAATCGTTGGTTTAACTCTGCTACTACGATACAGCTTAAAGTATTGTTAAGGTGATTTTCCACTAGGCATCCGGATTGAAGCAGTGTATGTGATGGTTTCCAGAATTTATTTGTCATTATTTGAGGACATTGCCAAATAATTTTAACCGCGTCTGTGGTCTAGTGGTACACACCACCGGAATCAACCCTAGATGGCCCGGGTTCGATTCTCAGGTGGGGGTAGTAAGACATTTGCGTGCTCGAGTTATTTTGAATACGGTGGGTGGCCTGAAAAATTTGATCTCTTTGGCCGGGTCACTGTTAATGACCATTTTGGATGTTTTTTTAAATATTGTATGGGCTTGCTCTTGGCTTCATACTGAACCTTAGGGTTGAGAAGAAGCCTAAGATGGTGCGAGCTTACCCAGAAGCAGCCTATTCAATCTAGCTTTAAAAATAACAGGCTTGTATAGTCCGTTCGGTTAGATAGTGTCGGTACACCCGCACGGCATTGTGGCAGAGCGACACTATCTAAGCGAATGGACTATAGTCATTCGGGAAAACAGATTTTTCTGTGATCTTGACTGCTACCCACTACATAAGTCTGAAGAGCCAGTTCCTCAGTGATTGAGGATTCCAGGAGTAGCGCGCCACCTCCAGCCTAATCTTCACTTAACATCAGGTATGATGAAGGCTAAGTGCTTCACAGTTGTGAATTAAAAAAAATATCCTTTGGTATGATGGTGCATGGAGAGTGGTGGTATTTAGAGATCGTTAATATTTCCTAAATAATGTTTAATGTAAATATTATATTATTTTTAATAACTCGATTTTTAAACCAATGAGGGATGACACATAGTCGTTTATTGAAATAAAGAAAATATGATTCATATGAGTAGTCCTCTTATCATCTAGCTAGTGGAAAACCACCTTAAAGTGAATGGGGTCTTGAAATCTTTCTGGACTTTCTGTCCCTTCCTCTCCCTTAAAACTGGCGCTAAGTTAGAACGAGAAAGATTGATATGGAAAAGACAATTTCTAGACCCAAAATATTACTTTACAACCTTGACTATGGCTTAACTAAGCCAAATTATAAAATAATATTTTATTTGAAACAAACTGTATGACTTTTGTTCAATTATGAAGTTTTTTTAAAAAATTTCATTCGTTGTCCAACAAAAAACAAGTTTAAGATAAAGCCAATAATTTAAATTTGAGTGTATGAACATCATTATTTGGAAAATGCAATTAGATACCTACCCTTTAAATCTCACTCATGTATATCTGGCCTAAGGTTATTAATATTATTTAGAAATTCGAAATACATAATATATTCGCCTTTGATGCAATTTACATAATATATTATCCATTTCATAGTAATATTGGGACCATTTGTTCACTGAAATGGCGATAAATTTAATATTTTAAACATTTCATGTTGTTTATAAATGTATATTTAATTTTTATATTCAGTTTCGATAGTTTCTTATTATTCTTAAACGTTTATCAATACAGTTTTATTAATTTGGGAAACTAATGTTTTTGCTAGCTAATATTTAGAAAAACAATTTAAATTAAAAAAACAATATTGGTAATATTGGTACTAAGGAGTTGAAATCCCGACTTTCTCAACAGCTCTCTGCGAATAGACTTTCATAATCATCATTATGTCAGCAGAATGAAGCCCACTGCTGGGCATAGGCCTCACCCAAGGATCTCCATAACGATCGGTCCAGAGACTTTACATAATTGCAAATGTTGATTATATACAGGATATTTTTTTTATCAGTGCACAAATTTTTAGGATCGACTCAGAATCGATCAACTTTCTCCTTGAAATATGGGTCGAAATACGACAAAAAATTTTGGACTTCCCATACTAATTTGATCACGTGATCAGTCCGATTTGAATGAAAGGTCAAAAATTTTTTGTCATATTTCGACCTATGTTTCTAGGAGAAAGTTGTTCACTTACCGATTCTGAGTCGATCCTAAAAATTTGTGCACTGATAAAAAAAATATCCTGTATTGATTTATATTCAAAGTATAACATAATAACTGTACAGTGCACCTATTTTTGAGAGTGATCAGTTCAAAATTAATAAAAAACCATTGATAAATGCTTAATAATAATAAACTAAAACTATTTTTCAAGTCTCATTAAACACATGTTTGATTTCATCTGTTTTGTTTAGATTAAAAATCTCTAATTATTTTGTCTTATTAAGTAAATTGACGCAAATTTTCAAACAACTCATGGTTAAAAATGATACAATACTTTTACAGAATAAAATAAACTTGAAAGCTCAAGGTTCAGCCTAATAAGACAAACATAACAGTCTACAAAATTCGATTTAACTTCTTTGTATCTACACACTGGCCGTTCTAGAAGACGCTAGAAGGTTCTAGACTGTTCTAGAACTTAGTACGAGGCTTCGTGTCCTGCTAATATGTAGAGATCGTTCCCATCTTCGCTTGAGAGCGTGTTGTTTTGTAGCGTATGTGATTCTAATACCACAACCCTGTAAAAAATATTAAAATAGTTTATCATCATCATCAATCATCAATACCATCATCATACCATACTGATAAAATGTAACTTTTTCTTTTTTATTAGTCTGTAATTGCAAGTAAAGTGTATTTGATTTTAATTAATTTATATAAAATGTTGTGTAGGCACTTCTAATTCTTTCAAAATCTATAATTATTATCTACCTATCTATCATTTTTTTGTATGAGATATGTGTCTTACTGTTAACGTGTTTGTCTGTAACTGTATGTTATGTGTCTGTTTATATCGTATGTGTATCTGTTAGTGTGAGTGCTTCATATGTCCGTATTTGAGTGTATGTGTTGTTTTTGTGCTTGTATCTAGGCACAGCCGTCTCTATCGTCTTCTACAAGCCATGCTATGATACGGAACGGCAACATTGCTGTGAACCGGTTTACTCCTCTGAGTACTAAATCCTATGGAGGTGGCATACCTACGAATAAGAGGTGTAAGTAAGTCACAATGTAAGAAAATCTTGGAATTCAAATTTAATCATATGCACGTAGTAAAAAGCGGTTATTTAATGTTACAAACAGACACTCCAATTTTATTTATTTGTATAGATGTATAGAAGATATGCCATCTCCATAGGATTCAGTACTCGAGGTTTACTCGCTGTTTACCTGTCAAACGGTGCAAAAACGGTGTCAAATCGGTTCACTTAAAACTACGTTGCCAACTTTATGCGCATGGCTTGTAGAAGACGATAGAGATGGCTGTGATCTAGGTGAATATAATTGTGAGTGAAGTAGTGTGTATGACTTATTTGTCATACTCCTGCGTGACGTCAGCATGACGTAGCGAGCGGCCTTGCATGAGAGTATGTGTGTGTGATAGTGTCTATATCTCTATGTGCATGAGTCAGTGTGTGTATGTATGTCTCACTTGTCGTTCCCGAGCAGGCGGTAGGCTCGCGATCGGTCGCATATCTTCTGCGTGATGTCAGCGTGACATAGCGAGCGGTATTGCATGAGAGTATATTTGTGTGACAGTGTCTAAGTGTCGCATATCTCCTACGTGACGTCAGTATGACGTAGCGAGCGGTCTTGTATGAGAGTAGATGTGTGTGAGAGTGTTTATATCTCTATGTGCATGAGTCGGTGTGTGTATGTATGACTCACTTGTCGTTCCCGAGCAGGCGGTAGGCTCGCGATCGGTCGCATATCTTCTGCGTGATGTCAGCGTGACATAGCGAGCGGTATTGCATGAGAGTATATTTGTGTGACAGTGTCTAAGTGTCGCATATCTCCTACGTGACGTCAGTATGACGTAGCGAGCGGTCTTGTATGAGAGTAGATGTGTGTGAGAGTGTTTATATCTCTATGTGCATGAGTCGGTGTGTGTATGTATGACTCACTTGTCGTTCCCGAGCAGGCGGTAGGCTCGCGATCGGTCGCATATCTCCTGCGTGACGTCAGCGTGACGTAACGAGCGGCCTTGCATGCCGTGTCGGTGGAAAGCGAGCACCGAGTCTGCTAAACACACTGGAAAGAGTAAAACATTTAAGGCGATACTCGGAAAAAATGTGCTGAAGCGAGATAGCAATGAGAAAACGACGCGCGCGGGAGCGAGACCGATTTTGCAGATTAGGCAAAAAAAACACAAAAAAACTTCGTATTAAAAAACTACAGCGATTTTAAAAAAATGCTTCTATACGATCCTCAATATTATTGGTGTCCACTAATTAAACCAATTTCCAATAGTGTAAGTAACCCCATTTAAGAATAATCTTCACTTTTCGTATTTTTAGAGGTCTTTTCGAAAAGAAAAAGTGTCGAGGCAAAATCATAAAATCGTGTTTTTGAAACTATACGATTCTAGATAAAGGTATGAAGCAATATATTATATCTTATTACCAGATTTGTAACAACTGTAACCGTCCTATAGTTTTAAATCAAAAAGTCCATATTTTTCCGAGTAGCGCCTTAAGGGTTCGTTCACACGGATCCGTCATTGAGGATTCGTCGAAAAAACATGAATGTCAAAAGTAAGTATAGAAAATACGTATCCATGTTTCAAGATTAGTTTCGAATAAAATCGAATATTTTAATTTGATTTTAGCAGAAATTATATAAGAACACAAAAGTTCCAAATGATTTTTTTTATTTACATACTAGCTTTCCGCCCGCCGCTTCGCCCGCGTGGACTACATGACGTTATCACGCAGGAATGTGGTGTTTTTCCGGGATAAAAAATAGCCTATTTCCTCTCCAGGTTACAAAGTATCATCTGTGTCCCAAATTTCATCCAAATCCGTTTAGCCGTTTTGGCGTGATTGAGTAACAAACATCTAAACTTTCACATTTATAATATTATAGTAGGATAAACAAGATGAAGTCACTATCACTATACTATGTTCCAACTAAGCTTCCACAATTTTGTAAACAAACACTTCTTTTTATTTTGCATAATTTCGATTCACAAACACATACACTAGCATTTACAATGTTTTTACTGGATATTTTACTACTTTAGCAGAATTAAAATGTTACAAGTAACATGCTTTTTTATCCACCGAGATTGTTTCTCTTATAGACATAACGATTATACAATTGTTTAATTGATATCGATGAGGCTGTATGTACCACGTTCCATCACGAAACTGACTTTTTTGTTTGTGTTCCTTAGCAGTAAGACGCAGTAATAATAAGTTCGAACCAATGACCTTACAAAATACTAAAACAGCAAATAATACCAGAGTAACAAAATCGTAGCCGCATAAAAAACGGAAGTAAACTCACATATACTATCGACATTGAAGTCTAACTGTATGCGCTGGACTAGCTTGTGCCTGCGGCGTGGCTCGTCGTCTCTCCACCGCGCCTCGGACGCGGGAAGCACCGGGATTATGTCTATCACGTTCTCGTGGCAAACTAGTACCTGTGGAAATAAAGATAATAAAATATTGATAAGCATTTTATTACTACACCAATTATTATGCATAGGATAATTAATAACATAAAAACCACTAGTAAAGTACGTTTTATAATTCGGTGCAAAAAAAATGTCACTTTCACATTTGAGTTTGGCAACAGGGTGTCGTAAACCTTTTTCTTCATGTCTCTTTTAAACCAAATTTATTGTGAGGTTTTGGATTTTCATTTTTTTTTAATCTACTTATAAGAACTATTTGGATTAAAGCGCATGAGATGATGCAAAATGGGTTATATAGTAATAGTACAGACACAATAGTAAAAAGTAACAAAAGTTCAAACTTAACAATAGACAAAAACAATAACAGAAACAACAAGAAATCTACGAAATAATGAAAAAGAAGCATTGTACGCGAAGCAGATAGGAGACCGAGTACAGTAAACAAAATACAAATTAAAATCAATCAAATAATCACACAAATGTTAACCTAGGTTTGTCACCCCTGCGTGTTGCCAGTACGTGAACTAGTGAATAACCAATTAACGTGAGATATTAAATCATTATAAATATACATTGTTTAGAAAAATAAATCAGTGCGCACAACCACAGCCGTCTCTATCGTCTTCTACAAGCCATGCTATGATACGGAACGGCAACATTGCTGTGAACCGGTTTAGTCCTCTGAGTACTAAATCCTATGGAGGTGGCATACCTACGAAAAAGTGAGGTGTAACTAAGTCACAATGTAAGAAAATCTTGGAATTCAATTTTAAACTACTTCTAATTGTCGTATTAATCGGTCCGTCAAAATTGGTCCAGCCGTTTCAGAGATTAGCCGGAACAAACAGACAGACAGACAAAAATTGAAAAAAAAAACATTTTGGTATATGTACCGTATATTTAATCATATGCACGTCGTAAAAAGCGGTTATGTAATGTTACAAACAGAAACTCCAATTTTATTTATTTGTATAGATGTATAGAAGATATGCCATCTCCATAGGATTCAGTACTCGGGGTTTACTCGCTGTTTACCTGTCAAACGGTGCAAACGGTGTCAAATCGGTTCACTTAAAACTATGTTGCCAACTTTATGCGCATGGCTTGTAGAAGATGATAGAGATGACTGTGGCACAACGCATTCGGCTAAAGAGGTTGTTATCATTTATTTATCCTTTAGTCTGTCATCAATGTAGTGTAGGGCTCGCCTACATCCGCCAGCTAGATGTAGGGAGGACGCCCTAATGGGCCGGTTAAATTACTACAAAAAGAATAAAATAAGTTTTTAGTAAACAAATCATTTTTATGACAAGCTATTTTGCTGACTGTACCTTAATATTGTATTGTCATCTGAACCAAACCTGTTTACAAAATTTCAGCTCCATCGGACCCTGGGAAGTGGGTCAAATTAAGCTTGCAAGATTTGTCCCCCACTAACTAACATACTAACTAACTAACTAACATGGCAAGTTAATAAAAAGCTTGTAAAATACATAGCGCCGCTGTCACCGGACCAGCAGGCTGGTTATGTAAGCTATTAGCAATCAAAACTGACAGAAACACTTAGCAATCAAAACTGACAAAAAATCCATTAGCATTGCTGCTTTAGTAAAACAATTGTCACATTGATTCTTATTAAGGCAGCAATCTAACTGTCATTGCAATCAATCGATTGATAATAAGTTACATAATATCCTTATCGGCACTATCGGTCTATTATAGCTAGTAAGATATTAATTAAGTACTTTTGTAAAAAAATGACTGTTTGTTGTCAAAATAAAATAAAAAAAATCAGGGACCCGATTCTCACGCTTTCGAATTTTTTCAGTGTGGTAATTCGAATACGACACTTTTGTTTGTGGTTTCTATTGAAAAGTTTTTTTTTTTTTGAGATTTTTTTTTTTTTTTTTTTTCATGCACTTAAATCTGTTTTAACAGGTAATAACCTAATGCAATAGATTAAGCTATACATACATAACATTATAATACATCACATCGATAACATAATACAAACAAAGCTGTCTTTGTGAATTCATTCAAAGAACAGTGGAACAAGTCAATTTCGTTTGAAATTTTGTTTAGGGTAGTCAGTGCACGTGTTAGCGGCGCCTTGCCCAGCAGGTTGGTGCGCCCGCGCGGCACGGCCAGCAGCGGCGGCCGACGGCGGCGCCACACGTACCTATTGGGAACAAATAGACTTATCGAGCCCAGCACCTGCATATTGATATTTTTACCCCTGATTAATTTAAAAATGTACGTTACTAGGTACAGCTCTCTTCTCACCCGTAACTCATTATATCCTACCATACCTAATACGAATAAAGTAGGATACATGAGCGGATAGAAAGGATATACACCATATTTCCTAAGATAAATATACCTAACAAATTTATTCTGTATACGCTCCACCATGAGACTATATTTAGCCTCATGTGGAGCCCAAATGACTGCATTGCATTCGAGGTTGCTTCTGACCAATGCATTGTATAGAGCTATGATCGCTCTTACATTCGTAAAGCCATGGGATCGACGGAGTATCAACCCTAACTTACGATAGGCTTTTTTGCAAACGTTGTAAATGTGATCACGAAACGTCAGGTCAGCTGTGAATTTAACGCCTAGATCATTAACTTTAACTTTAGAACGTTTCAAAGAAACTAAACTGTCAAATTCGTTTTGACAGTTAAGTTTGTATACGAACATCTATTCGTCCGTACCACTCGTTGCGTTCGACTGGTTTTCGATCGAACTTTTTCGATTGTGAAATTCTGACAATACACAAACTGTGTTACTTATATTTAAATTTCGAGCTTATAAATGTGCACTTTTCTCGATTGCGTCAGAATCAGCCCCCAGCCCGCAGAAAAGATTGTCGATCTGTAAATAGTTAAAACTCACCGCATCAGAACTGAGTTGATGCACCGCTCGCAGCGTATGCAGCCGCTCTCTTGCAGCCGTCGCTGACCCGTCCAACTCGTCCGATTGGAACCATGTGGCACCTGGATACAGAAAATAAGTCTTCGTCATGATCATATATTAATAAGCTTGATGATAAAAATAAGCTTGCCGTTCCAAGATTTAGACTTGAAAAAAGTAAAGGCTCGTTTTTGGGAAAAGGCATGGCATTCTTTAATAAAGTGCCACAAGAAGTAATCGAGCTGCCTTTAAGTAAATTTAAAAAACATGTTAAAAAGACGCTCTTAAGGTGGTTCGATGAGCTCAGTAGCGCCACCAATGGAAATAAACTAATTACATTTTATTAAAGGCTTAGATTAAAAGTTTCGGTTATTTTGCGCAAATAAAAGAGTAAAATGCATTTTATAAATATACTTTTAAGAACTCAAACTTACGCAATAAGTCGTGAATCTCAATAGTGCCAAAAGTGGCCACATTTAGCAATATCGAGATCCATAACTTAATGCTCATATTTGAGGCCATGAAAAAACAATTAAAAATTGCATTTTACTCTTATATTTGCACAAAATAACAAAATCGTAAATGTTTTATTTCCATTGGTGGCGCTACTGAGCTCATCGAACCACCTTAAGCAAAGGCTATTACAAAGTAGAAGATTATTTAAATGATCACAACGCTTGGTTGGCATAATAATTATATTATAGTAACACTAAAAATGTATAAAAGGAAAATATTCCTATACATAAGTATGAGAAAACTCTCCTTCAGCATTATTATTTTATTATTGTACCATTTTGTCTAGCAACGACATATTTTTTTTGTAAATGCGTTGTTTCTGTTAAAGCTGATGAGTTTTTTTCGCCTGTTTTTCTTGTCAGTTAAAAGATGTCCATAACAGGTGGTAGGTAAAAAAATGTTGGACGATATGAATAAAAATTTATGACTTCGACTATGATCAGCCATTTAATGTCCCCACTGCTAGAGCACTGATCTTCCTTATGGATGGATAAGGAAAACGGGCCATGTATGACCCACCACGCGGGCCCAGTGCGTATTAGTACCGTAAGGTACTAATATATATTCTGTGGTATTAGTGGGTAATAACTAATATGCACACTAGCGCCGCCATTGAAAAAAAATCATAGTGCTTAAATAAAGATTAAGATAGAAAAATTGTAAATTATCTCTCTGCAGTGCACTCCGAAGAAGCTTTGTGGTACTTTTTATCGCTTAAAGGATATTTGTTAGCCTGTCGTTTAGTTTAATTAAGTTTAACAATAAAACTCCATTCAATTAAACGGCAAGCTAGAAAATTTAGATAAAGCAATAGAAAATACCACAAAGCTTCTTCGGAGTGCACTGCGAGACATCCATCCATCAATCATTATTTTAATTGACTTTAAATGAAACCTTAATTAAACTTAACCTAATCTTAAATTTCGCCATTAATTTAACTATTAAACCATTATACATATGTGTAATAAACAATATGTTACCCGAGTTGATGTTGAGCAATGACAGCCTGAGTGGATTTCTAGTAGCTCCCACGCAGAGCAAGGGATACTCCAACTCTGGAGTGATGATCAGCTCGAAAGCTAACAGCGGTGTAGGCAGCACGCATTCTATGTTCTGTAGAAAGAATATAGAATGTAAGTACAGAACAAAGTAAAAAAGTAAAAAACAAAATAATTTGTAACGCAGTATACGGGTTCGGAATCGACTGAGATTAGATTTTTTTATATTTACAATATTCTAATAAGAATTTTTGGTTATTTAACTCCAATCTCGAGGGTCTACTCCGATCCTCAAATTCGAAACTTCGTTGTGCCCGTCCCTCTCACTCTCCAGCCAAAAAAGAATTGAGTGAAGGGGCGGGGCTAACGAAGGTTTGAATTTTCGTCTTTTTTTCTCAGAAGCAATATGTGCTGTATCACAGCCATCTCTATCGTCTTCTACAAGCCATGCGCATAAAGTTGGCAACGTAGTTTTAAGTGAACCGATTTGACACCGTTTGCACCGTTTGACAGGTAAACAGCGAGTAAACCTCGAGTACTGAATCCTATGGAGATGGCTATCATCTATACATCTATACAAATAAATAAAATTGGAGTGTCTGTTTGTAACATTAAATAACAGCTTTTTAGGACGTGCATATGATTAAATATACGGTACATATACCAAAATGACATTTTTTACAATTTTTGTCTGTCTGCCTGTTTGTTCCGGCTAATCTCTGAAACGGCTGGACCAATTTTGACGGACCGATTAATACGACAATTAGAAGTAGTTTAAAATTGAATTCCAAGATTTTCTTACATTGTGACTTACTTACACCTCACTTTTTCGTAGGTATGCCACCTCCATAGGATTTAGTACTCAGAGGAGTAAACCGGTTCACAGCAATGTTGCCGTTCCGTATCATAGCATGGCTTGTAGAAGACGATAGAGACGGCTGTGGCTGTATGTATCCGTTGTAGTGATAAGGGTGAATTTGATATGTAGAATTTCAGATTGACGCGTGCGCAAGTGTGAACCTTAGATCGCAGTAACTACTTTTACTAATCAGATTCACAGCCCCTAACGATCATAATAAATCCATGACAAGAGTGAATTAGCATTATCTCAAAGGTCTGCTCACCCTTATTAAAAACGACCCTTGACTAACTTATGCCCCTAACCTAACCAATAATGGCTAAACGGCCATTAACTAAAAATGAATACTGACTAAATTTAGGGCTTATTACACTTATCCTAATTAGGATCCTAATTAGGCATTGCTTTCTTTGAGCATATTTTTAGCAAGTGATGCAATCAAAACAAGCAATGTGTGCTTAATTAGGATAAGTGTAATAAGCCGTTTAGTCTTAAAGGCCATTTAACATGATAAAATATGACAATATGATAATAGTATATTATGATACAAGTGAGCTTAGGTTGCTCATTATACACGAGGCTGTGGGTTGCAGCCCGAGCCGCAGGCGAGAGGGCGTAAATCAGCCGAGTGTCTAGTGAGTAAGTTGCTCACGAGTTTCATACGCACTTTTTCAACACACTTGCGAGGAAAAACAAACATTTATTGCATACATATTGTATTAACCTAATATTAACAAAGGGAAAAAGCGCGCAAGTTTTTTTTTTTTGCACGCGCCAAATGTGAGGTGATTTATTACATACAGCCATACAGCCTACTTCAAAATAATTAAGTATGATAATAGTGATAAAATGCAAATGTTTTATAACAAATTATTGTGAGTTATAAATAATTTGATAATAATATACTTAATTATGTTTTTTGTCTTAATTAGGGACACATTTATTTATTCTAAAAACGTAAATGGATTTTCAGCCGTATAAAACCTCTTTGTTGTTACAAAAAAAGAACTGTATCTATTACCCGCTGAAATTGAAAATGCTCTGTTGACTCGCATATAACTTGCAGTTAGGTACTAACTTAACTTTGTAGGGATACTGTATTACCCGGTTAAATTGAAAAGTCTCTGTTTACTCGCATATAATTTGCAGTTAGGTACTTACTTAACTTTGTAGGGATAATTCTATTACGCAACTAGTACTGTAATATTATTATGCACGCGTGGGTTATAGTTCGGTTTATGGCCCTAAGATCGATGTAATAAGGCTCACTTTATGAGCAAGTGTGTTGAAAAATATTATAATAAAATATGATCACTAACTAAATGTAATTACCTTGAGGAGCATAAATTTCCTGAGCGGGTCGTACCACTGCATGAGGAACAACCCGGCGGGCGTCGCTCCACACAGATATTTGTAACCGTTGTACGGGTTTCTGGCAACCGCGCATCGTATGCAACCTGCCGACAAACGGTTTTATTATTTAACCTGCCAAGCACCGCAATAAAATTGCATTATAGGGGATCGGACTGTTTATTGATATGTAAATATTTAATAGTAAAGTTACAATCAAAAATATAACATTGAAGAATAACAAAAGTAAAAAAAAAAATGTTGATTAACAAGCAAGTAGGTAATGAGCTGCTGAATTGTGACAAACTGTGTATCTAGAAAACAAAATTTGAAAAGGCGGGAGTATGGCGCATATATACGATGCAATACTCTTCCGGCAACCTTGGGTGAAAGAAAATAAATAAATAGGGGAATAGGTGCATATAAACGGATTAAGAAAAGTAAATACTTACATTACAACTAAATGATGATAGAGGAAGTGGATAATATTATAAATAAACGCAGCAAATAGATAACCTCCTCCTTTTCAATTTTTGAAGTCGGTTAATTAGGAAAGTGATAGGAAGTGACTTTTGACTTGATAACCAAAAGATCGCAGTGATTGAGCCTTTCTAATGCCTTCGAGAAGCACGTTCCACAAGCGAACGGCATGTACGGAATAGGAGTAGGATAGAAAGTCGGAGAAGTGTCGTGCGATTTCTAGGGCAAGGTTAAATGAAGAACGCAAGGTACAGTCATAGGAAGAAGAACGAAAGGAGAAGCAATTTTTGAGATAGGGTGGAGAAGTATGTAGGAAAAGAAAAGCCTATAGGAGCTTTAGAGTATGTAAGTTCCACCCAAGTATGTTTACATCAAATAATGTGTTACTATAGTCACCTCTCGTGTCCGGTACTCTGGTGGTGAGCGCGAATCGTCTCGGCAGAAGCCGTGGCGGTAATACTCGCAGCGAGCGACCAATGAGCGCTAGTAACTCGTGTCGATACAATGACGGAGTTTTACATCAAATACGGCTTGCTTCTGATTGGCCAACCGAATTTAGCTAGCAGAATTAACCGGTATTTACAGCAGAACCGTTTTGTTTTGATCTTTGATTAGAACCGAAAGAATATCGATTATGAAAGAGCGAAACCGAAATGCAAATGGTCTTTTAATAATGTGTGGAAGTTTTTGGCGAACCATTCGTGAGTTTTAACTAGGTTTCCCAGCCCTGGTTAGGAGGCGTCCATTAAGAAGGGTACCTTTATTTGGTTTAGTTGATATCTATACCTAAGGAGGAAGACATGTTTTAAGTGTTTTACTACAGTTACCTCTCGTGTCCGGTACTCTGGTGGTGAGCGCGAACCGTCTCGGCAGAAGCCGTGGCGGTAACACTCGCAACGAGCGACCGCCCCGAGCGCTGCCGATGAGCGCTAACAGCTCGTGTCGGTACAATGATGGAGTTTTACCTGAACCAGAGAACATTCAAAATAGATAAATAGATAGTTAAACACTTTATTGTTAAGGTCAACCAACAGCATACATATATGCCGATTACAAGTTAACACAGCATTAACACAATTACATATAAATAGAAAGTAAGTAAGTAGGTAATATTAAGGGCCTGTTTCACAATGTTTACGTAAGTTCTGATTATCTGTTACTTGACAGATAGGCCATACAAAACTGCCAAGTAAACTGGAAAGTATCTCCTAATCGGACATTGTGAAACAGGCAAATGAACTGTTAAAGAAATTATTGAATAATTTTAATTTTAATTTATTCTGGGAATATATATCCAGATGGTATGATGGCATTTAAGTCTATTGACTCTATTAATTTTAGTGACTACACAAAGATACAAAACAAAGTACATCAGAAAAAGGTAAAAATTATGTGGGCAAAGGTGGTCTTATCGCTAAAAGCGCTTAAACCTTTGACGCGTAGGAAAAATATTATGAGCGAGAGACAGTGTACCAGCAAAAGGCAATAACATAGTAATGAAGATAGTACACTGGTGGTATTAAAATGTTCGTCATCGTAAGGTCTATTTTCTTTTGCTCAGTCTAACTAAGCAATAGGTCTGCTTTACCGATTGCGCATGGCACTTAGCGTCGTCGCAATGTCATTATTATAGTAGTTCTAAGCAAAGAAAGAAAGTGATTATTGTATGGTTACTACAAGCCTCTCAACTTTAGAAAAGCTCATTAAAACGAACAGCTATTGAAGTAACTCGGATATCGAAAGTTTCCTATAATCAGTTTTCTTATTTTTTCGCTATTTCAAGATATATAACGTATGTATGGAGAATGATATGTGAATAACCTAGGTTATCTAGATCGATTCGAGGGTGTACTTTTCAATGAATAAAAAACCACAAACATATATATTATATTGGATAATTAAAAGTACTAAAAATATTCCGACACCTATGTTTGCCAAGACGCAACTCATTAGCAAAGGGCAGTAACTAGCAGCGACATCTAGCGTGATCTATGGCAACTATGTTTAACACATACAATAATATGAATGAAGAATTATAAGAAAGAGACAGAGACTACTAACCAGACAGAGACATAAGTACGTCTTTGATGACGTACAGCCATATAGTTCTTCTCGGACAGAGCTGGTCCATCGCCGTCTCGTGAAGCTCGTTCAGGTTCAACGTGTAAATACCTTCTTCAGCACCTGTGGAAGGAAAATTGACGTTATTACGGTAGATGTCCTACTAATATTATAAAATTTTTAACTTTCGCGTTCCATTATAGTTATAAACAAGAGTAACGGGACTCAACGCGACATTTATGTACATATTATTATGTACTTACAGCTTGACGTTTCGGCTGTGTTACTACAGCCGTGGTGATTCTGCTTGTGACCACGGCTGTAGCAACATAATATGTACTTCATAATAAATGTCGCGTTGAGTCCCATTACTCTTGTTTATAATATTATAAATGTGAAAATTTAGATGTTTGGATGTTTGTTGCTCAATCACGCCAAAACGGCTAAACGGATTGGGCTGAAATTTGGGTCACAGATACTTTGTAGCCTGGAAATGAACAAAGGCTACTTTTTATCCCGGAAAAATATCACATTACGGAACTTTATAGAACGGAATGAACCGCTTTTTGCTACACTTCGATCCCAGTGGGACCTATGCCTTAAATTAAAAGAAAACACTTGACTGGTAGATAATAGTTTTAGTATTAGGTCCACCTTGTATATCTGACTATGTGTGTTTTGTACAGAAGTTAAATAAATAAATAAAAACTTACCAATAAGTATGTGTTGATCCCTAGTGTCGGGGTGTATCCAGGACGCCGTGCAGTTTATCCGCAGTGGGCATCCGTTGAATACCTGGGATTTTGTTTTATATTATGTGATGTCAGTTTGAAAAACCACTTGCATCAAAACATTGGTGTAATATGCATAATTTGTAACCCTTGTGATATCGACTTAACATCGAGATGTGATTTGTATTGGCATTAAAGATACTAAAATATAACAACTGTAATTGACATCGTTTTTGAAAAATGTTATTCTAAAGCGGTTGTTTCATTCATCATCATGTCAGCCGAACGACGCTCACTGCTGGGCATAGGCCTCTCCCAAGGATCTCCCCAACGATCGTTCCTGTGTTGCCCGCATCCAGCGGCGCACCGCGACCTTGACCAGATCGTCAGTCCACCTTGTAGGGGGCCTGCCCACGGAACGTCGTGGTCCGGTACGCGGTCGCCGTTCGAGAACCTTTCCACCCCAACTCCCATCGGTTCTCCGCGCTATGTGTCCCGCCCAGTTGTTTCATTACTATTTCACTATGGAAGCCTTGATTTTAAAATTTGCCGGCTGGCTGGGATCATTAAATGGCTGATAATGATGATACCTTGGAGAAATACTTGCCGCAGTGCACCTTGGACGTGGGAGTGGGTTGTAGCTTGTTGGGCACGGCTACATTATACAGTTTTTTTTTGAAAATCTACTTTTCCATAGATAACTACAATATAACTCGACTATACATCAAACCTATAATGTCTCTCATTGTTCTTTTATAAAGTTTGTTAAGAGAGATTTGATCCTTATGTTATGACTGACCTCATCGATTGATACGATAAAACTACAGGATATTGTTTATTTTTTTCTAATTTTAGTCGGTTCGATTCTTGTGAAGTAAAGCTAATTTTAGGAAATCTTCAAATGCCATTTTGTTTCTTTTTCAAAATAAAATAATATTTTCTTTCAGTAAAATGAGGTAACTAAAGGATTTAAGGCAGTTACGTCCGTTATACCTAATGATATTACAAGAAATGTAACATCAAATCTAGACAAAAAGAAAAAGCCTCGTATACCTATTGTTCTTAACCTAAGAAAAGCCTTCGATACCATATCTGTCCGTAACTCCGTACTCTGCTCTGTAACTCGGTAGTTTTAGTATATAGGATAGCTTTCACGCCTTACTCACGTCACGGATAATCTCCTTGACCGTACACAGTTAGTCAAACTTGATAATGATACATATATCAATGTCAGTATTTTTACAATTCAAGCGTTCCACAAGGTAGTGTTCTCGGACCTACCCTGTTGATAATTTATATCAATGATACCACTAACATAAAATTAAAAAATGGATGTCTGTTCTTTTATTCCCATTTTTTCGTATCCTTCGTTTCTTCCACTTGACACCACCAGAACTATACCACCCTAGTGGTGTCGTTTGGAATCACTATTCCGTACGACACTATCCTAGTGATGTCTTGAATAGAAAGCTTACGTAGTAACTAGTCTGTGATCCTACTAATCCTACTTCCTACTAATATTTAAGTTTAGATGTTTGTATGTGTAGATGTTTGAATGTTTGTTACTCAATCACGCCAAAACGGCTGAGCGGATTTGGCTAAAACTAGGGACACAGATACTTTGTAGCCTGGAGAGGAACATAGGCTACTTTTTATCCCGGAAATATATCACATTCCCGCGGGATAACGTCGTGTAGTCCACGCGGGCGAAACCGCGGTCGAAAAGCTAGTACTGCCATAAATAAAGAAGACAATTAGACAACATCACTAATGGTCTGTAGTATCGAACGGAATAGTGATTTTAAATGACACCACGCACCGGTGGTATAGTTCTGGTGGTGTCGAGTGGCAGGAACGATATCCTTGGACAGTGTCTCCACCTTGAGATGTCTGTTACCTTGGAGAAGCAAGCGCCCATGTGCACTTTGGGCGTGGGCGGTAACCCGTTGGGCGCCGGCCGCGGGGGCGTGTGCGCGCGCCGGTTGCGCGCGCGCCGCGGGGGCACCACCGGCGCCGAGCCTAGGCCTTCGCCCGCCGCTGGGTTAGGAGACGAATGTGGTGTTGAGAATAAATTAGAAAATAAACTATTCGTTTATTCACTTACCCTCGTCTCTATAGTCAAGTCAAGTAATGTCTTGAGAAAAGTCGTTATTTAGAATTGTCGTTTTTACACAATAAATAAGAATTTAAATGAAATAAGAATTGAAATGAAATAAGAACTTTCAAATAATAAAAAATAAAAAATAATAAAATAGTTTATTTCTTTAACCTTTGTTTAACAATTGTAAAAATACTTGGCCAAGTTACTTTTGAAAGTTCTTATTTCATTGAATTTTTTGTTTATTGTGTAAAAACGAAATTTCTAAATAACGAGTTTTACTCAAGACATTACTTTACTTGACTATAGATTCGAGGGCTAGAAAAATAAAAAATTTCGCCATGTCTCGGAAAAGTAAGGAACTAAATATATTTTTCTATTGAATTTGACATTTGTAACAATGAAGAGGCGAAAGTGGAAGTGGAAGTGAAAAAAACCTGACTTGAGCCAGGGACCGTACTCTGAAACGCTAATCCGAAACTCCGGTTAGCCCCGCCCCTTTTAGTAGATTGTGTCCCGACTAGAGAGTGAGACGGACGGGTATACCGAAGTTTCGGGTTTTGCGTTTCAGAGTACGCCCTCAGGTTTTTTATTATTCTGGTCAGGCTTTAAATCAACAACATTTTCCTACCGCCTATTCAAGACCTTTTTAACTGACAAGAAAATCAAGCGCAAGAAACTTTTTATCGTTATATAAAATTACATAAATCGGACCACGTACGTGTAAAATAAACTTTGTCGATGTTTAAGTTAAGGTCTTCATTTAAGAGAATTAATCCTAAAAACAACAACTTCGGAACTAGTTGATTATTCTTTTGTATACAAATATTATTTAAACACTTTAGCTTTTTTATATTAAACAATAAATTTCTATTAGACAGGAAAATATGCTCGCGATATCTTCAATAGGTAATAATATAAAAACTCACCTTTATTTTCAACTTTGGCCTTATCCCTCTGACTGTCCGACAGACTCCTCTGTCTCTGTCCGACCTTCAGCTCCTCCTCCAACAACTCCGATTTCGTCTCCCTCCCACCCCCCTCTCTACTAAATATCTCATCAACAGAAGAAGTCTTTCTCTTGCTACTCTCTAACTCACACTGACAGAACTGACTCAAATCGATACCAGCAGTTACAGAATCAGAGTTATGTCTATTATGCCTCTTCCTATGCTCATAACTCTTCTCTTCCATATTCATACTGATATCTATTTTCCTACACAAATCATCATCTGAATTCCCCCCATTTTCTATCCTATCGTCAGCTATCCTTAGCCGGTTCGCTATCTGTAACGCTCTGAAATTTGAAACAGATATCTTTTGTTTTTTACAACTATCACAGTAGACTATGCCGGAGTCGGAATTTTGTTTCGAACAGTTTCTGTAATAACTTAGTATATCGCCGTTTGAGTTGCAAGCGTCGCATGAACATTTAGAAGCGACGGAGCGTTGTAAGTCGCTCAAAGTGTTGTCATCGCGTAATTCAGGTTTCGGGCAAAGACCGCATTCGCAGTTCGTATTCCTTATTTGAGGAGACTCTACTACTACACCACTTTCCGAATGATCGGCGAACATTATATCTGTTTCCCCCATCTTTCGACATAACGGATCGTCTATAGAAACCATTGAAGCCCCTATAGGACTCTGAAAGTTAGAAGCTAAATTCTGGTAAATATTCGCGGTAGAATTGTTTAAGAAGTTCTGCTTCAACTGTATGCATTGCGATAAATGTTGGTCGTGCATATGCGTTGACATTCCAGAGTTGCCAGCCTGCGTCATAGCCACCGTGTCCGCCGTGAGAGGTAGTGTTGCCCTGTAGAAGTTTAAAAAGTTACCAAATTGGTAGAAAATTGTAGATTAAAAAGCTGCTTGTGTGCTGTTATTTTTGTAAGCTCCGACTCTGTGCTGTTAGATACATAGGGTTTATTTTGTTATTTGTTTAAATTCAAGCAGGATTAATTATTTTATTTGTTTAATGTTAAATAACAAGTGGTGCTGGTGGGACACAAATATATAATAAAAAATATGAGGGTTCAAAAAGTTTAAACTTTGTGACACTTCCTACAAGAATATTATGACTTTTAAATATTTTTCTTATATATTTAAACACTTGAATATTACAAAATGTTCTACCAATAAAACAACGTTTGGATCATGCTTCATGCTAAAACATAAACGCATACTATATCTATTTACATATCTGTTCGGAATAATAATACAATTTATATCATTTAATTTTACCTATCTATTAAGCATTATATTAATAGCCTATACTAATATTTATTTTCTTATACAATAATTATAATATGTCATATTCTAGTGATACCGCTAAGGAACTACTTGTAACTACGCAATATTTCATCTAATATTTTATTCCGAACAGTATTATAAGCCGCAGTAAGATGGAATAATTTCTCATTATTTTACTGCAAAATGAACTTTTCTCCAGCTGTTTCTATTAATATTCATACCTACATGCCGACTCTTATTGTCCTAGACTTATTATTTCTTCCGTAGAGCGTTTAAGCGTCGGAGATGACCCCCCTCCTCTTGTTGTGTTTGATCAACTATTTACAGGGTCACCATGTCCCGCCGAGCGCATTATTCAGGCTCGACGGGGGCGCTGGGGACGGCGAGAGAAAGCTTAGGAGTCCCGGGACTTCCTGTTAGCTGATCGAGCCCAGCATGCAGCTTGGTATACGTAAAGTTTGTATTTGCCCTCACTCTAATAAAAAAGAAACACCTGTAGAGGCTAAGCGACCGCGCTAACGTGTATATATATAGCCGAATTTTGTCGCGGAGGCCGTACTTATAAGTTTAATATCTCAGTCAATTTTGAAGGTAAAAAAAAGGAAAAACATATTCTTGTCGAGTTTGCTATTTTTAACCGACTTCTAAATCAAAAAGGAGGAGGTTCTCTATTCGTCTGTATGTATGTTTTTTTTTTTTTTTGTATGTCCACCGATTACTCGAAGACGGCTGAACCGATTGAAATGGTTCAAACGTTATTACATCAGGTTGGTTTCCAAGTTGGTCCCATTTTTTGAAATTTTGAAATCGGTTCAGTAGTTTTCAGGAAATTTTGAAAATACTGTCGTTTTCGTTACCACTTTATGTAAATTTAATACGTATCTTTAGGCATAACTCCTTTGTTTATAAACCGATTTAGATGATTCTTGTTTTGTTAAAAAGGGGATACCTCAAGGTATTTTAACCGACTTCGAAAAAGGAGGTTTTCAGTTTGATCACATACCTATTTACCAGAAAACACGTAAATTGCCTGCACGATGCACTAAAAAGAGTGAAATAAAAATTATTTTTATAAAAAAATTAAACCGCCTTCAAAAAAACCACATCAAAAAATAAAAAAATAATTCCTCACCAAATAAATAACGTAAGTACTTTGAAGTCGGGCGGGTTTTAACAAATACAACAAAAAATTGTACTTACATGTTTCACGCCCGACTTCAAAGTACTTACGTTATTTATTTGGTGAGGAATTATTTTTTATTTTTTTGATGTGGTTTTTTTGAAGGCGGTTTAATTTTTTTATAAAAATATTTTTTTCAGATATGCTGATAACAAAAAACATTGGTGTTACTTATTACTAAAGCTGATTTTGGTCTTTAGGAATATGAGAAATATTCTGTTCTATCTTGTCTTTATTGTGCCTTTTAGGCGCTGCGCACACGTAGACACTTTTGTGTCTTGTGTGGGATACCAATCACCAGTTACATATAAAATTAGAAAGAAAGAAAGAAGATAGAAACATTTATTTGGGACAATACAACATATTTAAAAGACAATTCATTATTGCCTTTTGTACCAAAACGGTCCCGAATCAGAATTATCATATAAATCAGTCCTCCCTGCGCAGAGGTAGACACGTTTTGTGTCCAGTTATTTCCACTGACTTCTTACAAACGTAGACTCATGACACAAGACACATGTCTGCGCAACGCCTTACTGTGCTTGTCCAGAAAGGGCGAATTCGCCGCGATTTTAACAGCGATTTTCATTACATCACTGTCAATGTGGCAGATAAGAAGCGTAACGCCAATACTAAGCGGGCAATGTATGTTAAAACGCGTCAAACCCGCGCGTAGTTCTGGACAGGGACTTAGTTTACCACAATATCTGTGCGTAGTAAAAAAATGAAATTATTCCATTCACCACGGCACAAAAAGCTAACTAAACAAAAACTAATTGCATTCATGCAATGTGTGCCACGGTACCTGAGCATTAACTCTTCGTCAATATATTGCAAGAGGCTCCTAAAACAAAAGAGACAACTTACAGACATGTGCTGCCGCGCCGCATTCGACCTTATGTGTATTGGTGTACGGTCTAAAGTTATATGGGACAGTTTTTTAAAAGGTTCTTGTCTTTATTCAGTTTTGTAAAGACTCAAACTTCAAAGTATTCTTCAATTATCAAGTCAAAAAATATTTCAAAGTTCAATTTAAAGGATTTTATGGCAATCTTGAAATCTTTGAAATATGCAATACTTTATTACTAAATATACTTTAAATTAGTAAATGTTTATTAAAAGCGTTAAATGCAAAATCCCATTTATTTTCTTTCCAAAAATAATATTGTTATTAATATTTAAATAACTTTAAACCATAAGAAAATATACTAAATCACACCAAAGCTCATTGCAACCATTTTAATTTCCTTTTGAAAATCCCTATTTAAACAATCTTACCTTTAATTCAAAGAATAGAATCCCCATCACCTATTTGCAAATGCTGCATACATTTGTAATCACACGTTGATTTAAAGCCAAAACATATAGAAAACCCACCTTTTGATCGTCACAGTTTAATGATATAACTTTAATGTTGAAAAGTAAAATCTGTTTTTAACGTCAACAGATCTTTAGGCTTTGGAATTTGTATCTTTGTAACCGTAACGTGTAATGTAACGCGAATTCTGATTCTATGAGTACTTCATATAATTTTTTGTCATTGTGCCGTACACATAGAATTCATATTACATTACACATTACGCAGTCTAAACTGGCCTTTTAGAGACTACTCTCATATACCATACAGTATTTTTACTCCAATATTTTTTCATTTTCTATTTTTAAACATGTTTTCATGTATTACTGAGAAATATCACTGATACTTATCAGAGCCAGCAATAAAATTCTCATGTTTAGATGACTGTGACGCTCAAAAGGTAAAAATCACATGCATTTAAAAACCATTGATTCCCTTCACCTCGATGAGTATAACATCTATTATATCTATTCACAAAGGTGCAATGAATCTTTGATTCCTTAAAAAACACATAACATACACACTATATATAAATAATGTAATAACCGAATATGTGAAAAAATACTAACATCTATAAAACAATAAAATAACCTCCACCGAAAAACCGCACACAAAAAAAATCTTTTTAAAATATTTTTCTCACAAATGTTAAAAACAAAAGCTTCAGAAACCCAAAAAAAAACAGTTAACAAAAACAATATAAATTTCGACTTTATTCCGAATACCTCAGACTCATTTTCATAATATCGTCACCCGTGATCACCCGACACCACTTGCTATAACATAACAATAATAGTAAATAAATAAAATAAACTTAAAATAACGCAAGTTACAAAAAAGCATAAAAAACTAAGATTTTAGCGCCCTTAATACTGGAACCCTACTCAAGATTGAGAGCTTCTTAAACATCATCTTGTCATTTAAAATGTCAGAGCACAGGAAAACCAGAAAGGGAATAGATGTAGTAAGTGGGCGGGGCAACACCCTTTGCTCTAAACACCACAAGTCCATACACATACATACACATACATTTGCCTAAGTACATTTTTTATTTCTTAAGGCGATACCACAGATAATATAATACTATACTAGTGCGATACTCGGAAAAATTATGCTAAAGCGAGATAGCAATGAGAAAACGACGCGCGCGGGAGCGAGACCGATTTTGCCGATTACGCAAAAAAACACAAAATCACATCGTATTCAAAAACTATAGCGATTTAAAAAAAATGCTTCTATACGATCCTAAATATTATTGGTGTCCACTAATTAAACCAATTTTCAATAGTATATGTATCCCCATTTAAGAATAATCTTGATATTTCTTATTTTTTAGAGGTATTTTCGAAAATAAAAAGTGTCGAGCCAAAATCATAAAATCGTGTTTTTGAAACTATACGATTCTAGATAAAGGTATGAAGAAATATATATCTTATTACCAGATTTATAACAACTCTAACCGTCCTATAGTTTTATATCAAAGAGTTCATACTTTTTCCGAGTAGCGCCTGAACTTTATTTGCTTCCACACTCCACTCAGTACTAAATGCATGACTTGTTCCTTTTAATCTCTTACCCCCTTATTCCAAAACCTGGACTAAAGTTAGACCTGGTTTAAAGCGGATGCTAATTCTGTCTTTCATTTGAAAAATGAAAGTGACAGCACCAGTTTTGTTAAACCTGAGGGGCTACCGCCTAAAAAATATGGATATATGTCCATATCCATATTTTTAGGCGATAGCGGCGGCGGCGTCGGCGGCGGGGGTAGTTTCATTTGACATTTGAAGCTCATATTTTGTCCTTATATGGGCATAACATGGGCTTCAAATGTCAAATGAAGCCCATGTCCATCCATACCCATAATAATTAGCCGGTAGCCCGCAGGACTATTTTAGTCCGCGTTTTGGAATAAGGGGGTAAAAGTTCAAAGTCCTTTACTGTACCATGTTGTTGTTATAAAGATGTTAAAAATAAAAAAGGACACAAATATGACCCTGAAAGGGAAAGAAGAAGAAGAAAGAAATACATTTATTGACTTGCACACACACATATTATACAAACAATTTAGGCAGAACTACTACAACAACATACAAATTTCTTGGGCAGAACAAGAAAATAGGGCATATTTAATACATGTATTCTATTTATCTTTCTTGTGTTCTGTGTGCTAAAGGTATGAAAGAGACGGCGCGATGTTTAAGGACCTCTCAAAGTTGAGTAGCGCTTGAGTATTGCAAATAGTTTAAATACTCACTTTTCGCTAGTAGGCAGGGTGTCCGTAGCTAAGTCTTGCAAAGGGTTATGTTTCGGACAACTCATAAGAGAGGCTACGCTCCAGTCTTCGCTCGTTTGCCTGTGGTAAGCTGGGGAAAGTATTTCATATGAGTTTATTTAATTTTTATCTGATACGATTATGTTATGACAAATAATGTAGGTAAATTATATCAAATAAATTTTATAAATAAATCACTTTCACGGATTTTTTCACGCTTTTGCAAATAATTTTAATAAACGGAGATCGTCCCCCTTCGTGTAGTTTTCTTGCCAGTTCTTTCTCCGAAGGGCTCCAACTTTTGTGAACTGGTGGTCGAGTCAGTAACTTTTTGCTTTGCTATAAATAATTATTATCCAAATTACTTAAACGAATCAAAATATTAAATTAATAAATCATTTTTGTTATAATTAAATTTAAAGTTAAAATAATCAATACCGAACCGTATCCTGTTTCCGAACGAAAAACAAAGACAATTAAAGTGGGTACCTATATTCTTTTAAAAAAATAAAAAAATAGTGCGTAGTTGTCCGTGACCACGGCCCCTGGAAAGGTGCCGAAACGTCGGATAAACCAAAAAACCTATTAAAACCACTAAAAATTTAACCAAGTTGCTAAATTAAAGCGTGAAAAAATCCGTGAAAGTGTTTTATTTATAAGAACAGTTCGCGCAGAAATTTAAGATGTGTTCAATAATAGTATATTATGATACAAGTGAGCTAAGGTTGCTCATTATACACGAGGCTGTGGGTTGCAGCCCGAGCCGCAGGCGAGGGCGTAAATCAGCCGAGTGTCTAGTGAGTAAGTTGCTCACGAGTTTCATACGCACTTTTTCAACACACTTGCGAGGAAAAACAAACATTTATTGCATACATATTGTATTATCCTAATATTAGCTAAGGGAAAAAGCGCGCAAGTTTTTTTTTTGCACGCGCCAAATGTAAGGTGATTGATTACATACAGCCATACAGCCTACTTCAAAATAATTATAATAATAGTGATAAAATGCAAATGATTTATAAAAAAACTAGCGGCCGCCCGCGGTTTCACCCGCGTGGTTCCCGTTCCCGTGGGAATATCGGGATAAAAAGTACATATAAACCTTCCTCTTGAATCACTCTATCTATTAAAAAAAACGCATCAAAATCCGTTGCGTAGTTTCAAAGATTTAAGCATACAAAGGGACATAGGGACAGAGAAAGCGACTTTGTTTTATACTATGTAGTGATATTGTGATTTATAAATAATTTAATAATAATATAGGTACTTATTATGTTTTTTGTCTTTGAGGGCACATTTATTTATTCTAAAAACGTAAATGGATATTCAGCCGTATAAAACCTCTTTGTTGTTACAAAAAAAGAACTGTAAATATTACCCGGTGAAATTGAAAATGCTCTGTTTACTAGCATAATACTTGCAGTTAGGTACTAACTTAACTTTGTAGCGATACTGTATTACCCGGTTAAATTGAAAAGTCTCTGTTTACTCGCATATAATTTGCAGTTAGGTACTTACTTAACTTTGTAGGGATAATTCAATTACGCAACTAGTACTATAATATTATTATGCACACGTGTGTTATAGTTCCGTTTATGGCCCTAAGATCGATGTGATAAGGCTCACTTTATGAGCAAGTGTGTTGAAAATTTTATTTTGTTAATGTTAAATCTTGCATGCTACTTTTGCTAGCTGAAGAGGAGAAGCAATACAATATTATAAGAGCAAAATGAATAACATTTCATTTATTATTTCTACTATTGTTACCATTATTCCGTTTGATGGTATCGCCTGCAGGCGCCATCGGCGGCTCGTCGGCGTCTAAATCCACCACCGGCGAGTCGTCGTAGCGGCTAACTCGATCTAAGGTGAAATGTTTTTTGTCATACATAAAACAGTAGGGCTAGCACAACTTGAGCGCGACTCGAGTGAGAAAGAGTCGCGGGCACTTTCAACCAATCAGATCACTCGTAGATAGCGGGCGTGACTTAAGGCGACGTGCTGATTGGTTGAAAGGAGCGCGATAAAGAGTCGCGCTAAGTTGTGCTAGACCTACAGATTGCTCTTGAAGTGAAAACTTCTTTAGCGGCGGTGTGCACTTTTTGTGATGGGTAAAAATATTACACTCGCGTCAGGGTCACGTGACCGTCAGATCGAAAATTCGTAAGACGGACACGTGACCTGGGGGCCAAGTCTGCTAACGTTAAGTCACAATCGTGTCTCAATCGTGTTTTTTTTTTTTTACTTTTAATGGGTTTGCTCTTGATCCCAATCAAGCCCATGGGCTAGAACAGGATCTACGATGGAGCGAGCTCACCCAGAAGGTGCCTATTCACTCTTGCTTTGAATGTGGTCGGGTTATAAGTACTCGGGAATACAGACGCAGGGAGTTCCATTCCTTTGCTGTGCGCAATATAAAAGATGCTGAGTAGCGCTTGGTGCGACATTTGGGAATATCAACCAAGAAAGGGTGGTAGCCCGCTGTGCGTCTGGATGTCCGATGGAAGAAGGGGGATGGCGGTATGAGCTCATGCAGCTCCTGAGCACACTCCGAAGTATAATCTGTAAAAGACCGACAGACAAGCGACTTTGCGGCGGTGAGCTAGGGTGTGAAACTTGCTCTTCACCAGTTTTTTTTTCAATTGTTGTGCTTTTTTCCACACAAGTTACATTGAATATGTACTTTTTTCACAATACGATTGATGGTCACACCACACACTATATTCACATCACATCATACTGTCATAATTCTTATAACTACTCTTTAAAAAAGCACTACAACTGAACTACAATTGAAACACGATTAACACACGATTGTGACTTAACGTTAGCAGGCTTGGCCCCCTGATCGTAAAACTGTTACAATGCCATTGGAATACGAAGGCAAAGGATATTTTTCAGTTTTGTATGGTGCCTCGGCTAGGACTTTGTACACTATACCATTGGCAAGCAAAAGATAAATATAATAACTGAAAACTAATTATATCGCAATTAGCTAAAACGTTTGATGGTACAAAAGCATTCATCATCATCATCATCATCATCATTTCAACCGTAAGACGCCCACTGCTGGGCATTATCTAGTCTGAATTATGATGCATCCCCGATTCAATATGGCGGTAAAACGCCACACTCACATTAAAAAAAAGGTTGACATTGACGAATTATCATCAGTCGTCACTGTCATGGTTTTTTCGTACGGAAACATCAATGTTTCCGAACGTGATTTAAATATGGTTGCCAGTGTTGACCATGGATGGCAAAGAATTTTTATTTTTAAGTTTATTTTTGTACCATTTATCCAGAAAGACAATGAGAATTTTAATATTTTATATGACTTTACTATATTTTTGACTATTAGTACGAAGTCGAATGGTGTACAAAGTCCTAGCCGAAAATGAAAAATGTCCTTTCGCCACTGTTTCCAAAGTTGTAATAGCTAAGGTAAGAAAACGTGTTGCATTGAAGCCAGAAGACCTCGTTTCAAATCCAGTCCGTATTTTTTTTGTCAAATTCCTTTTTTTCGTGAAAAAGTCTAGGGTCTAGTTTTTTTTATTTGAAAGAAAGAAAGTTAATTTTTAATTACGGCCACTAAACAATCATCATACTGACCAGTAGTGGGCAGCTCCCCCCCTAGGGAGGCGGGGCGCGGGGCGGGGGTAGGGCGCGGGGAGGGGGCGGCTAGCTCGGCTAGCACCCTCCTCCCCCGCCCCGTGTGTTTGGACGCTATGCGTTGGGGCACGTTTGATACCGCCTGTTGGAAATAATAAGATTTTAGTAAAAATTTAATTTTTATGAAAGGCTTTTTTGCTGACTGTACTTTAATATTGTATTGTCATCTAATCCAAACCTGTATACAAAATTTCAGCTCCATCGGACACTGGGAAGTGGGTCAAATTAAGCTTGCAAGATTTGTCCCCCACTAACTAACTAACTAACTAACATGGCAAGTTAATAATAATAAGTTTTTATTAAAAATTACATTTTTATGACAAACTTTTTTGCTGACTGTAATTTAATATTGTATTGTCATCTGAATACAAAATTTTAGCTCCATCGGACACTAGGTAGTGGGTCAAATTAAGCTTGCAAAATTTGTCCCCCCCACTAACTAACTAACTAACATGGCAAGCTAACAAAAAGTTTGTAAAAACGAGTGTGCTACGAACAGCCACACGTTGCATCTCTTTCTATCACATAAATTCTAGCCCTTTTGCGGACCTAATTTCTATGGATCTGCACCGCCGGCGATGCGGGCGAGGGGGCGAGAGTAGCGCGCAAGTACATCGAGTGACAGACGCCTGGTAAAACTTATAGTTTTATGTTGATATTCACCCGAAAATTCACGAAAATAACATAAATTACAATCATATTCATCTTCATTTAATCTGTGCACACAGGTACAAAAGATGTCAGGTAAAATCAAATCAAATCAAATCAAATCAATCAAAAATTTAATTTAGAATAATTGACATTATTTTCCTTTAGTACACTTTACTCTCTTTAAAGTTTATACTCTTCCATCAACTTCCGTTCTCCTCGCCCGATCACACTTTTCGTAATGCTCGTAACGTATTTACTAGCGGCCGCCCGCGGTTTACCCCGCGTGGTTCCCGTTCCCGTATAATATATATATATATATATATATATATATATATATATATATATATATATATATATATATATATATATATATGTGTGTTATTCCAGCCTATAATCTATCTCTGTTGCAAAATTCATCCAGATCCGTTCAATAGTTTTTGAGTGAAAGAGTAACAAACATCCATACATCCATACTCACAAACTTTCGCATTAATAATATTAGTAAGAAGTAGGATTTAAACATAAAATTAAGCTAGTATCTCACCCCGTCTTCGTCCGCCTCCTGGTTGTGGCAGTGGCTGGCTGGGTTGGAGTATTTCTGAAGCAGCTCTATGGCTAGCCGTTTGCTCATGTCTTGTTGTAAGAAGAACGGGTGCTGCAACAATGACACTTCCATCAAAAATCTATACTAATTTTATAAAAGAGTTTCACTTCAGCAAAGAAGAGTTAAGTCAAATTGGACCAAAAAAGTAAAAGTGCCGTAAGTTTGGTCCAAACATGACAAGCGTGACTGATCTCCTTTCGAGCACTCTCTTTTTCGCTCTTTCAAATGACTGTTCTGAGTGACAGAAAAGGATAGCAGCATAGGAAAATGCTGTCCCGTGCTGCCAGATGTGATGTCCAACCCTTACATAAGATCTGTTCGTCCCAGTGAGTACTGTAGGGTATATTGGTAGTCTGTGCACAAGCCAATAGATAATATGTAGGCTGTAACGCTTTTTGTAGGTAAGCCTTTTTAGTGTGTGACAGTTTCAAACCATCAATTAGAGCAAATGTAATAAAAATAAAGTATGTCAGCAGGGATGGTTTGACGCATTGATTGTCTGGCCCTCGAAGCGGCAAGAGGTCCCTTATTAATAAACTAGCTATGCTAGCAAGCATGTAAAAATATCCAAGGTTTAAATATAAATTCAATTAAAGTGCATCTACGGTCTTTAAGTTATCTCCTGTAGATCATAGAAAGAAGAGGAACCGTACAGTACCTAGTTTTATGCAAATTTTTGGAGACAACGATAGGGGTAACGAAACGAGCGGGAATAAATACCGGATTTCACCAATCACATATAAAGCCTGTAAATATTATTATACTTCCAAGGTTAGTCTACTTACATGCAGCAGTTGATCAGCAATGGACGTCGAAAATGTCTGCTAATGATAAAGACATTTTCTGCAACCTGGAAATATATATGTTATTCTCTGTTTGTTCACGCCGCGCGTGATTCATTCATTCCCGTGCGTTCGTGGGTTCGGCGCCGACCGCCGCCCGCGCGACATCGCGAGCAGTTGGCCGGAAGCAGCCGTGAGACAAGTTCGTGTGTTTCTGTAGCGACGTGCCGCGCTAGGTACCTACCCATATTGGGGACCGAGATTTCGTTTGCACCTATTAGGGCTCCGGTCGGGGTACGGACTTGAGACCCGTGTGTGTTCGCTTTGAAAAGCGCCGGGAAAGTTTTAGCAGCCTATTAGGGCATTGTGTAGTTTTAAGAGTGTTAGCTATAAGAGTTTCCCCTCGGGGTTGGGTGAAGACCTACTTGGCCAGGCGCGCGCGCGCCGGCAAGACAGCGACCAGCCCCCTGGATTACGGACAGTATCCCTTACCATAAGGTAGGACTAGTTTTAATTTACTTAATTTTGCATGAGAAACCTTCGATTCAATACACTGTGAAACACAGTAGATGTGGTCATCACAATTGTGCGTGATCATATTTTTGGTAGCAGAGCGTAGTTAGTTGATATAATTAGTTAATTTTCATATTAAAATTAACTAGGTACATAAAATTTCATAGTAAAAATAAAATTATTTTTTTTTGTTAAAAAGGGTACTTCCGATCCGATTCCCGATCCGATCCGATTCCCGATCCGATCCGATCCGAGACGAGAAGTACTAAGAAATTGTTCTAGTAAATTCTCGAAGCGAATGTTTCTCACTTGGTGGATCCGATAATAGATAGACACTTATATAATTGTTGTCACATACTAGTGTTTTGATACGAGTTTACTCGCCTAGATGTGTATATTTTTTTTTTGTGTGTCCGGATTTATTTGACGAATAGTTCGTTCGAAAGTGTGTTTATTAGTACCACATACTAGTGATTTGATACGAGTTTACTCGCCTAGATGTGTATATTTTTTTTTGTGTGTCCGGATTTATTTGACGAATAGTTTCGTTCGAAAGTGTTGTTTATTAGTACCACATGCTAGTGTTTGTTCCGAGTCCGCTTGCCTAGTTAAAAAAGTGGAACTAGTTTTAATTATTAGTAGTATTAAATTAAGAGTATTATTATTAAAAATAGTTTTGTTTTTGTTTGTTGATAACGGTTTAGTAGTTGATTTGCGAGGTTGACTTGGCCGTGCCGTTATGCCATACCGTTAATCCTATACGTTTTGTTTATACCGTTATATTGTTAGCCCTTGAAATTGGTAAGTTGCTAATAATTTATGAAAATAGTAGGGTCCGTGTATGTCGTCCGAATTTTAATTGTGTTTTATATTATCGTGACGCGACCTATTTCTATTGTTTTTTTTGTTGATGTTTACCACTTTTATATTTCTTTGTTTGCTTTGTTTATAAAACGGATTATAAATGGCTCCTACGAATCCGCTCGCCGTATCCAGGGCCGGCATCCAAGGAGTTTTGCGTTGGCTTGCTTGTGCGGTCACATTAATAGACCGAGCCGACCGGGTAGGCGCGTTGCTAGCTCGGTATGGCGGGCTGGCAGCTCGGCTGCAAGACCTGGAGCGCCACGCCATGGAGTGTCGCGCGCATTATTTGGAGAACCCCCCAGCTGATGATGCCGTGTCGGAACAGCTGGAGCAGGATGTAGCCCAGGCCTATGAGCTGGCTGACCAGTTCACGGAGGCGGCTGAGAGGGCCCTGGCTGTTCGGAAGGGGGAGCCGGTCTTGAGCGGGGAGGTCAAACCTACCCCGACGGCGTTGCTAGGCCGATTGCCTACATTGGAGATTCCCACTTTTAATGGGGATCTGTCAGCCTGGATGGGCTTCATTAACCTGTTTGACAGTTTGGTGGATTCACGACGGGACTTATCCCCTAGTGAGAAGTTGGCCTATTTGCGCTCCTCCCTGCGAGGAGAGGCCAGCGCGGTAGTCCAGCACCTGCTCATCAGCGACGACAACTACCAGGTGGCTCGCCAGCTTCTGGTTAGCAGGTACCAGAATGTCCGGTTACTGGCGGACACCCACGTGGCCACGATTTTGGCCCTCCCGCGGATCACGCGGGTACACCTGTTACGGAGGGAGTTGCTGAACCCGCTACTGTCAGCGGTCAACTCCCTAAGGCGATTGGACCTGCCGGTGGATCAGTGGTCCTTTATACTGCTGCACATAGTCCTCGCCAAATTGCCCGCTGAAATGAAGGGGCGTTTCGAGCAGAGGTACGGAGGCGACAGCGCCTCGTATCTCCCGCCCCTCGCGGACCTCCTTCGTTTTTTGGAGGACGAATGTAGGGTGACGGACCACCTGGAGCCCGCCCCGGTTCCAGGTGTTGGTCGTATGGTGGCGGCGAGGGAACAGCCCCGTCGCCCGACCAATCGCTATGCTGCCTTCCAGCAGTCCCCTCCCCCCGCACCGAGTGAGCGGTGCAGGTATTGCAGGGGAGATAGGCACGTGGTGCACGAATGTGCCAAATTTAGAGGCCTCCGCCCAGAGGGACGGAGGGCCGTTGCTAGACAGCGCCAATGGTGCTACAGGTGTTTGGGGGGACACATGCAGTCGGCGTGTCCCCAGACCGAGGATTGTCGTCTTTGCGGAGGGAGGCATCACCCCCTCCTTTGTTTGGACCGCAAGGACGCCGGGAGCGACCGGGGTTCGAATTCCTCGCGCACGGGCGGGGGCCCGGCAGCCCGGAACCGGTCCCCTAGAGATTCGGCGGGGCTTAGCCCCCCCGTTCAGTCCCCCCCGGAGAGGGGGAACTATAGGAGAGACGCCCCCGCCACGGGCGGGGGTAGGGGGGTACCACAAGAGTACGCCACGGTGGCGATGGGCACGGGCCCTATTTGCTACTCCCCCCCCCTAATGGAGAGGCCTCGATTGGGGTACTATGTACCGAGGCACGCCCCACACGGGTATTACCCTGCACCTAGGAGTGCTGTTGGTCGGGGCCAGTATGTACCCGATTGGGACCCGCTCGCCCGGTACGAGCGTCCCACATTTGGCGCGCCGACTCAGGCGCGAGGGGGACAAGTACCCCCCCAAAATTTTTAATGGCGCCCCTGTCGGACCCAACCACCCCTCCGGAGCTTGTGCTGTTGCCAACAGCCTCCGTGAATGTTTGGGGACCTAAGGGCAATGTTGTCACGGTGCGTGCCCTTTTGGACTCAGGTGCCCAGGGGTGCATAATGTCCAGGTGGCTTGTCCGACAGCTGGGTCTTTTGCTTGTGCCGCATCACGAAGCGGTACGGGGGGTGGGAGACTCGCGGATCCCTGATCCGATTGGTCGAGTTGAGTTCTCCTTCTCCCCCCACTTCGCGCCAAGGCCGAAGATCGGTGCTTCGGCGATAGTCTTTGATAAGGTGGTTGGACCACTCCCGCAAGTGCGAGTGCCGCCATCCACGATTGAGCTGACGTCTGGACTGGCTTTGGCTGATCCTTCCTTCCACCGACCGGGCCCAATACACTTGTTGATTGGTGCGGATGTCCTCGGTCGTGTACTGTGTGGAAGCAAGCGAGTTTTGCAGACAGCCGATCTTGTCGCCTTGTCCTCGTCGCTGGGTCATGTGGTGATGGGAAAGGTACCACAGACACCAGAGACCCCGTCGGTAGACCGCCAGACCATTGTCGGTTCTACTTTGTCCGACGTTCTCCAAAAGTTTTGGGAGGTGGAGGAACCCCCCACTGCCAAGCGGTTGGATCCGTTAGCCGAGGAGTGCGAATTGTTCTACCAGAACAACACTGGGCGCCTCCTCTCGGGTCGCTTGATTACCCGCTTGCCCTTCTTGGCGGTTCGCCCTCCTTTAGGGAGCTCCCGACCGATGGCCGAGAAGAGATTGTTGTCCATGGAGCGTAGGATGGCCAGGGATCCCGCATTCAAGGAGAAGTATATAGACTTCATGCGGGAGTATTTGGACCTTGGGCACATGTCCATCTCGCAGTTGGACTGGCGTAATGTGGAACATTACTTCCTGCCACACCACGCTGTTTTGAAGACTTCCAATGGGAAGATCCGCGTGGTCTTTGATGGTTCAGCGCCCACGTCAACCGGAGTGTCGTTGAATCAGTGTCTGCATGCGGGGCCGAAGTTGCATCACGATGTCTGTGATGTTTTGACCAACTTCCGCCGGCACGCTGTCGTCTTTGTGGCCGATATCCGCATGATGTTCAGACAGACCGTGATTCACCCGGAGGATAGACGATACCAGCTCATCCTTTGGCGTGAGGATCCCCAGGATCCGATGTTGGCTTACGAGCTGAACACCAACACTTATGGTTTGCGGTCGAGCCCCTTTGTGGCGATCCGTTCGCTTTTGGAGCTCGCAGAGCGCGAACGGCTACGCTATCCCCGGGCATCTGCTCTTATTGAGGGGGGGGCCTTATTTGTCGACGATATCTGCACGGGGGCCTCGAGCTTAGATGAGGCTCTCGTCTTACGTGATGAGCTGATTGCGCTCTTGAGGGCTGGTGGCTATGAGTTGCGGAAGTGGCTGTCTAACTCACCGGACCTATTGGCAGATTTGCCTAAGGACCACCAGCAAGAGCCGCTCCTCTTTGAAAATCCGGAGACTCCAGACATGCTGTCTGTTTTGGGAGTCCAGTATCGACCAGTCCCGGATTTGTTTACATATAGATTGGAACTGCCAGACCCAAAGGTCTGGACTAAACGCACGGTGCTGTCCACTGTAGCCCGTACCTTTGATCCGAACGGTTGGCTCAGCCCTGTAGTGTTTTCGATGAAGTGCTTCCTACAGGAGCTCTGGGCTGCGGAATTGTCATGGGATGAGCCCCTCTCTGGTAGCCTCCTACGAGAGTGGGTGAGGTTCGTGTCATCCCTACCCGACGTCAATCGGGTTTGTATACCGAGGCAAATGCTGCCTTCGGGAAAGTTTAAAGCCTCCCTGCACGGCTTTTGTGACGCGTCCGAAAGCGGATACGCGGCAGCCGTTTACATCCGAACGGTGGATGCAGCAGGCGTTGTCGCCGTACACTTAGTTACGGCCAAGAGTAAGGTCGCCCCCCTTCGGACTAGGCTAACCATTCCGAAGTTGGAGTTGTCCGGCGCCACTCTCTTAGTACGGCTACTCAATCATGTTGCCGACACCTTGGGAAACGGTGTCGACTTGGGGTCGATATTTGCGTGGTCTGACAGCCAGGTCGTCCTTTGTTGGCTGAAGAGTTCAGTCCACACCCTTGAGGTTTTTGTGGCCAACCGGGTCTCACAAATTCAGACTTCAAAGGCCCCGTTGATTTGGCGCCACGTACCGGGCGAATTGAACCCCGCAGATTGTGCCTCCCGCGGCTGCGAGGCGCCTGAGTTAGTGGACCACCACCTATGGTGGAGTCCATCATGGTTGTTACGGCCTGAGCGCTCATGGCCTGCCACCCCGGCTGTGGCCAGAGTCCCAGACCTAGGCATGCGTGTTCACGCCGTGGAGACGGTGGCTGCTCCGCAGATGGAGTTTTTGTTAGACCGCTACAGTTCTCTTGATAAGTTGCTCGGCGTGACTGCTTGGATGAGGCGCTTTGTGCGAAATTGTCGCCAGCCTCAGGAGAAATCGTTGTCTCCGGTCCTCGCCCCACAAGAGCGGCAAGACGCTCTTTTGCATTGGTTGCGAGTGACGCAACAGCGAGAGTTTGAACCGGAGCTGAAAGCCCTGCGCTCAAGTAAGCCCAAGTTGAAGGGACCCTTGGTGCGGTTGAATCCCTTCTTGGACAGTACCGGATTGCTGCGTGTCGGAGGTAGGCTCAGACATGCCAACCTGCCGTACGGATCACGCCACCCTTTGTTGCTCCCCAAGGATGGACCGTTAGTTAGACTGTTGATTACAGACCGACATGTAAAGAATGCTCATGCCGGTTGTAATGCTTTGACCGCGCTCCTCCAACGAGAGTTCTGGATTTTGTCAGCGCGGAGAATAATCCGATCCGTTATTTTTCGTTGTCTCCCGTGTTATCGTTTGCGCGCCGATACGATGCAGCCCCAGATGGGTGATTTGCCTGCCGATCGAGTGAACGAATCGATGCCCTTCTCAGGAGTTGGAACGGATTTTGCGGGGCCATTTACCGTTAAGACATCGCGGCTTCGTAATGCTAGAACGGAAAAGGCTTACTTGTGTGTATTTGTTTGTTTGGCCACTAAAGCGGTCCACCTGGAGGTGGTTAGTGCCCTCACCACAGAAGCCTTTGTAGCCACGTTGAATCGTTTTGTGTCTCGCCGCGGAATGCCGTCGTTAATCAGGTCCGATTGTGGAACCAATTTCAAGGGCACCGATAGGTATTTAAAGGAAGTTTGTGAATTTTTGGATAGGAATAATTTTGAGATCGGATCCACACTCTCTCGCAGAGGGGTACGATGGCAGTACTCCCCGCCATCCTGCCCCCACTGGGGAGGGATTTTTGAAGCAACTGTAAAGGCCGCTAAAACTCACCTTCGTCGCGTTATTGGGGAGACGGTCCTCACGTTTGAGGAACTCGCGACCGTATTTTGTAAGGTTGAGGCGGTCCTCAACTCGCGTCCGTTGTGTCCGTTGTCTTCGGACGCGAATGATTTAGAGGCCCTTACGCCGGGCCATTTTTTGATTGGCAGACCGCTTAACGCCTTGCCGGAATATCCTTATTCCGAAGTGCCCTCCGGACGGCTCTCGCGATTTGAATTGCTCCAGCAGCTTACGCAGAGTTTTTGGCGCCGTTGGCATCTGGAGTATTTGCACATTTTGCAGCAACGCGTTAAGTGGTCGGATAGGACGACCCCACCCAAGACCGGAGACCTCGTGTTGGTAAAGGATCCAAACCTGCCGCCCCTCCGCTGGCGTTTAGGACGCATTGTTCAGCTTCATCCGGGGTCGGATGGTGTGCCCAGGTTTGCCGAGGTCCTGGTGGGGGACTCTGTTTTGAAGCGAGCGATCGCTACCCTCTCTCGCCTGCCCTTAGATTGAGTTGGCGGACAGTTTGCTACTGTCCGGGACGGGGGGATGTTCACGCCGCGCGTGATTCATTCATTCCCGTGCGTTCGTGGGTTCGGCGCCGACCGCCGCCCGCGCGACATCGCGAGCAGTTGGCCGGAAGCAGCCGTGAGACAAGTTCGTGTGTTTCTGTAGCGACGTGCCGCGCTAGGTACCTACCCATATTGGGGACCGAGATTTCGTTTGCACCTATTAGGGCTCCGGTCGGGGTACGGACTTGAGACCCGTGTGTGTTCGCTTTGAAAAGCGCCGGGAAAGTTTTAGCAGCCTATTAGGGCATTGTGTAGTTTTAAGAGTGTTAGCTATAAGAGTTTCCCCTCGGGGTTGGGTGAAGACCTACTTGGCCAGGCGCGCGCGCGCCGGCAAGACAGCGACCAGCCCCCTGGATTACGGACAGTATCCCTTACCATAAGGTAGGACTAGTTTTAATTTACTTAATTTTGCATGAGAAACCTTCGATTCAATACACTGTGAAACACAGTAGATGTGGTCATCACAATTGTGCGTGATCACTGTTTAAACTTACAAGTAGCAGTTTGTCAGCCGTGGGCCTCTTCTTGGGGTTCTTAGTGAGCGCTAGTTTGAGGAACGCGTGGAAGGTTTGGCTCCACCGCTCGCGTTCCCTCAGTTGTGGGGGTTTGAATCCCGACTTGGACATGAGGAATAGCACTCGCATTGGGTGCAACTCGAACATGGGCGGTTGGAGCTCTGCTAATTCTGGAGACAATAAACAGAAAATGTTTAAGAAAATTAAGCATTTGGCGATACAGCCGGCCTAGGATGAGCGGCTATTATCGCGCGATATGGTACGGCAAGTTGTCTTGCTTACCCCACAAAGGTGTAAGCAAGACGGCATGCCGTATCATATCATATCGCGTGATAAAAGCCGCTCATGCTAGGCCGGCTGATGTCATTTTTTATTGTGGCAAATTATTTTGTGTTATATATCAAGTTATTATTATTATTAAGTTGTCTGGTCTTGACTACCCTGATTGGTCTATAAGAAAACTGAAGGGGGACCAGGGGGCTAACTCCTGACGGAATCAAGTTCAGATCAAAATCGAATCAGGATCGACAATCACCAGTCTAGTACGATTGTAGTGCCAATCGAATAGTGGTCGAATACCGAACTAAATGACTTCGAAACCCGCTGTTATAGGTGTAGTGAACCACTGACGCCATCGGGGGAGTTAGGGGTCTAATCTATCAAAGGCCATTCTAAAATTTTAACAATGCGCTGGGTAAGGAAGACTTAAATGTTTAAGGCTCAACTCAGACTGGCGCAGAGTCAAAGCGACAATCTGAAATTTTACATAGCAAATTCACCATTATCTCTACAACGGATACGGCCATGGCCCGCTATTATTACTCGGCTGCTTGCGCTCCTACAGGCCATGCTGCTCGGATTGGCAACGTCATAAATGTCAATGTCGTACCACTAATCCTAATTTCTTGTATGCATGAGATGAGATGAATTCCTGATTATAGCGCCTTAAAATCAAATAATACGCGTACATAACTAAGGGTTGTTTTATTTTAACTATATCACAGTCACGAAAATGTTTATTAAACACTCCTACTGATGTTGTAAGCTCCCAGTCGGCTCGAGGTATCGCACGAATCCATCGCTGACGCAGTGTTCCTCCTTCGGGAATCCAAATCTTTCGAGATCCAAGGTTTCATAAGTAATTTCCAACAATGATCACGTATTTATATGCACTAATTATACAATAGATATTGTATTAAAACACCCAAACAGCAATCAAGAAAATCAAACAGCAACGTTTCTTGACATGACCAAAGAGTATTCCGACTTGCCACATCCAGATAAAAAAAATATCCAAAATGTGCAAAAATAATAGATTTTCTTTTTATTTTGTAACAAGCAAATTTAACCAAGTTGTTAAATAAATGCGTGCAAAATCCGAGAAAGTGTTTTATTTAAATGAACAGTTCGCGCAGAAATCTAAGATGTGAATTGAATTACGGCGAAAGTTATTTTTTTTTTTATTATATTATATCAAGTTTAGCCTAGTCAACGAAGAGATGTAGAGGGAAAAAATGTCTGGAACACAATTTTTGACTTTGGAACTTTGTTTGGGCTAAAAGTTTTGTATAATACTGTATATATTTTACCGGCCAAACCCGATTTCAGGACAAACTAGTTTTTCCTAGGCCAAAATAGTTCATCGCGTTGACATTTCAGAGAGCGAGTTTGCCTCGAAAGTCCTGTAGAACACGCGATTGGTTAAAATGGTGGTTATTTTTTTTGTGTCATGTTCTACATCTACAGGTCTTCCGAGGCAAAGTCACTCTCTGAAATGTCAACGCGATGAACTAGTTTGGCCTAGGAAAAACTAGTTTGTCCTAAAATAGGGTTGAAAAAAAAAATGAGACCTTCAAACCGCCCCCTCCCCCCCGGATGAAAGGGCTACGGGCGGGGACTTTTGCTATGTTTACCTCCTTATTAGCCCAAACAAAGTTACAAAGTCAAAAATTGTGTTCAAAGTATTTATCCTAACGGTTGTAAAGGATAGGCCTGACTGTCCTATATACATGCACTGGATCCGAATGCACATGCGCGGATCCAACAAATATTTAAATTAAAATAAAATAATGTTACTGTTTACTAACATAGTTGTTTAAGTGTATCTACTAACATTAAAATGGATCTTTGGTCTGAAAATAAAGAATTTTATTTATTATTATTATTATTTACCTCTATACTGTTTTTCGAGTGTTCGTTGATTTTTACTTCCACATAATTTGAGAGTTATCGCCTAACCTGGCAACACTACACGATTGTTTATTTATATAGAACAAAGAGTAAAGTGTATAGATCAACAATCTTTTCTGTTCCGGTGACAGCAGCGCTGGTTGGACAGTGCAACTTGACAGTAAAATGACATTATGAACAAAACACGTTAGTTCCAGTTTTCGCCACCGGAACAGAACACGTTGACGTCATCTACTGCAACGTTGCCCATTTTCCAAGGAGCATGGCTTGTTACAAGTGCAACGAGTGAGATAGAAGATGGCTTTGATACGGCACATATTTCTTCAGAGTTGTTTTTTCAATAGAAATATATTGTGCATTACGTTGCGGGGAAAAAATAATGAAATCGGTCCAGTTATTTAAATTTTTACTTTTTTGCATTCACAATGCAATTTTTATGGTTGAAAAATGGAAAATGAAGTACCTATTTAAAAAAAATCGACCCGTCTCACAACCAACGACTCCGTAGCTCAGTGGTTAGAGCAGTCGCCCGGATAGCGGAAGGTCGTGGGTTCGAGTCCCATCGGAACTGGTTGTGAAATCGGTCCAGTTTTGAAAAATAAATCAGGGTACTACAAAACGTTGATAGTAAGTCTTTTTAATGGGTAGTTGCGGTTCGAGCTGCATTTGTCTCTATCGGGCTATGCGGAAGGAGCAATAAAAAGATAGATAGAGAGCAATAGATAGGATAAAAAACTATAATCTGTAGAATATAGCTTGATTAGAATAACAGCTCATTCGTGCAAAGAAAAACGTGGTTTCTGCACAAGGAATAGGGTCTAATTTTCTAGCATAAGTTACATGTGCCATTCAGCCATGACTCTGCCACTCAGTGCTGGATTGCATACGGTCAAACATCTCCTGAAGATGCCCCGGATTGGAGCGAAACACGTGTAGAATAGTGTGATCGGTGAAGGTGCACGTATTGTGATTATTTGCGGAAGAAAGCTACATATTTTATATTATTTTTATGCATTCATAATGCAATTTTGTAAGAATAGGAAAAATGTGATAGTAAAAAACCACGAGCCCCATAAGTAGCTTCCAGGCGGGATTCGAACCCGCCACGCCTCCAGGGATCCGGCCCGATGCTCTGACCAACTAAGCTACCGAAAGGCTTACAATTCTACACGACTCGTCGAATTTTGCTATCACTTGTTACGCTGTAGGCCAGCGTTGCTTCATCAATGTGAGGAAACCCTCGCATCCGAAAGAAACATTTTTACAAATGTTTAACAATCGATTAAGATGAAACAGCCATATTGAGATTTTATATTATTTTTATGCATTCACAATGCAATTTTAACAAGTGATAGCAAAATTCGACGAGTCGTGTAAGCCTTTCGGTAGCTTAGTTGGTGAGAGCATCGGGCCGGATTCTCGGAGGCGCGGCACAGTGCGTAATTTTAATAATCTAGAGGGACAAAAGTCTTGGACCCAAACTGAACATATTTACTACGCGATAAAGTGTATTGAATGAAATTGAAAGACATTGTGACGGCTTTAGGCATTTATTGCAACATTATTATCTGACATAACACAAAAATGACAATACACATCGAAAAAAACATGTAATTATTAGACAAAAAATCAGAATAAAATCAAATCAGAATCAAAATGGGGTATAAATATTGCTTATTATCGTTTGAATAATCACGAAAACCCTGAACACGAAGGCATTCAGTTAGAATAATGAGATTCTTCAAACTCGCTATGGGTATCAGAATCGGAATGTTCAGACTGAATTCCTTCGTGTTCAAAATCAGGAGTTCTCATTTCTAAAAGCTCACAGACTTCAGGAGTCATTTTGCTACGTCTAGTTTTGGGAGCAGCACGTAAGCTCGCAATGTAGGGGTCTGAAGTTATAAGTAACCGATTTCTTAAGTCATTCTGAAAATAAAAAAAAAGTTATGAGTGTCGCAAATATTCGCAAACAAATGAATATTTTTCTTGCAGCTAACAAATTGCTTTTTCGAATAAATATAATAAGGGATCTGTATACTTCGATATAATGCACTAAAAGTCAACAACAAATTAACTTGGTAATATTTTGACTAAAAATAATCAATGTCTTTTCAAATGGCGCTTGTGATTAAATTTCAAGACACATTAAAACAAATGCATATGGAAACTTACCTTAAAACTCCAAAGAAAACAATAAAAACTCACGACAACTAGAAGCGCACATAAACACAGTTTATTCAACGAGTAAACTCAGCCGAATGACGCGATCGCTTTGAGCGCTTGGTCGATGCAATGCTGGTAGTCAGATATTCTGACCCTTTTTATATTGTGTGAAGCGAGTTATTGGAAAATAAACCTTAAGAACATGTTATTTGGTTCGTCTTCTTTGAATATAAATAACTATTTTACCAGAATAGACTAGTGTAGATTTTGACTTTTGACTCTGTAGATTATCAGAATTACGCACTGTGCGCGGGTTCGAATCCCGCCTGAAAGCTACTTATGGGGCTCGTGGTTTTTTTTTACTATCACATTTTTCCTAAAGCTACATATATTTATTTTTCACAATGGTTACGGACTTCCGCCAGGTGACGCCTGATTCAATCAAATAAAAGCCACATGTCTGATGCTGTTTTTCTTGAGCTTTATTCCAATAGCATAAAGACCTTTTTGCTTTGCACGAATGAGCTGTCATTCTAATCAAACTATATTTTACAGACTATCTCCCTTAAGGTTTCCTCTCAAAACATGCCATATTTGGAAGTAACACTTATAATTTAACTCACCAATAGCAGTAATACCGCACGCCCAAATATCACAGAGTTGGTTGTAACCGCCTTTCCTCTCCACTGCTGCCACCTATAACAACAACAACAAATCTCATTGAGAAACAATTAATTTTGAATAAGTCAACAAGACCGATCGTTGTGGAGATCCTTGGGGGAGGCCTATGCCCAGCAGTGGGCGTCGTTCGGCTGACATGATGATGATGATAAAGTCTGCAACTTGTGAAATAAGACTTTTATTATTGACTATGGGTCGAAATACGACAAAAATTGTTGGACTCCCCATACTAAATCGATCACGTGATCAGTCCGATTTGTATGAAGAGTCAAAAAATTTTCGTCATATTTCGACCTATGTTTCTAGGAGAAAGTTGTTCACTTACCGATTCTGAGTCGATCTTAAAAATTTGTGCACTGATTAAAAATTTACTATGTATATATAAGATATTATAGCCTATGTCACTCGGGAAGACTGTAGCTTTCTAATGGACAAAGCACTTTCTAAATCGGTCCAGTAGTTACGGAGCCAATTCGATGCAAACAAACAATCAAATTTTTCCTCTTCATAATATTAGTACTTATAGATTATTAGAAAAAATCGACCCGTCTCAAAATTAGCTAATCAATGCAATAAGTATAAATTTTTGAAAATAAAGTATTAGAAAAAAAGACCTAGTATCACAACAAGACCTTTCACTGTCCAGACGAATGCTCTATCCACTGAGCTATGGACAGTGAAACGTCGTGGGTTAGAGCCATCGGAGCTAGTTGTGAGACAAGTCGAATTTTCTCATGCATATAGTACACTACTAAATTTTAATTAGTACAAAGATTTTAGCGGATGATAGTGTCCATCAATACGATAAATTTTTACTAAAATCAGAAAAAAAATCAGGTGTTCCATACAAAAGTACAACATCGACTCGACTGAAATGTGGAACAGCTGATTTTTTTCGCGATTCCGTGGTTGCCGCCCCATAGTAAAAATTTATCGTATTGATTTTTATTTTATTTTATTTTTATTTGTTAAGGAAAACTTACTGCTTGGAAATTACTATTGATGGAAAAAACTTTGTACTAACTAATTAAAATTTAGAGGTGTATATGTCGCAGCCAAATGGTTGAATCCGCCATTCAATTAAACGCCTAGGCCGATCATTTTTTTCCGTAAGCTATTTTATCTTCCAAAAAGTTCACAAAAAAAAAAACACGAAACGCCTTAAATTTCTAACTTATCACGTGTTCTACAGGACTTCCGAGGGTACATGCTGCCATACTTAACCATCCGGCGGATTCAACCATCCGCCTGCGACATATACATTTTCAAAAACACTTTTATCTTTTCTCACCTCCGGTGCCATCCAGTACGGCGTCCCAATGAAGGACTTCCTCTTGTTGATGGTAGCTGTGATCTGCGCCGAGACTCCAAAGTCAGCCAACTTCACGTCGCCGCACTCCGTGAGCAAGATGTTGGCGCCTTTGATGTCGCTACACATGACAAAAGTTTGGGTTCTTAACTAACGATTCTTTAATATTAGCCCAGTAAGTAAAACCAGACAAGACTTAACAAACAATATACAAAATTAGGATTTTAAGGGCTTTTTTTAAGGGAGGCCTACACCTTGACGGTTGAAAAAGGCTAGGAAGAAGAAGAAGAGGATTTTAAGTAATCGAGTTTCGAGTCCTTATGTGAAAGTGTGTAAGTCCAACCAAATGTGAAGAGGCATTTTTCAATTTGACGACTCTCTATGATACCTATAAAACAGGGAGAAAAAATTGCCCTTGACGAGTTTCTTGCCGGTTCTTCTCGACAAGTCTCCCGCCGTAGGAATTGCGAACCGATGGCGTAGCTTCTTCGACGTTCATAAGTGTTGTTACCTCAACCTAATGTTTAGATGTTTGTTCCTTTATGGACCAAAGTGGTGGTAGACCACAATTTTATTATAATTTATTATTAGACTAGATAATAAAGCAAAAGTACTTTTTTATCCAAAACGAGGTAGCACTTAGTCTTCATCACGCCTGATGTTAAGTAATGATAAATGTCTTAGCCCACATATCCCGCACTGCTCCCACCCAACCAAAGTATGAGCAGTCAAATATGGACTTAGTATCGAGCACTGTAGATGCACTTTACAGTAACAATACAAATAAGCAGACAGCGCGCGGTAAGCGAGCTTGCCACAAGCTAAAGTGCATCTATAGTGAACGAGACTAAGTCTGTATTTGGCTGCTCGTACTTTAGTTGGGTGGGAGTAGTGATGTACGCCTGGGAATATTGCCACTGCCGGAAAATTTCCACTCCCAATGTGCCCGGAGAAATTTCCGGGCACATTGGGAATATTGCCCGAAATTCCCAGTAGACTTTTTGTCGTTTTGTTAAATTATATAAATAAATATTGTTTTTCTTTTGTGTCTTACAATTTTATCATTTGTTTTTAATTATGGCAAGATTATTTTGTTTTGTTTTTTCTTAGATTGTTGATTTTAAAAATAAACTATCTTATTTAAAACTGTTTTTAATTTCATATGTGCTTACTTTTTATGTTGGTGGCTATTTATTACGTAATTCAATATTATCAAACAGTTTAAAAAACTTATTTTAAATTGTCTTGCATGGTAAAATAATCATCTAAAAATGGTCCAGTCCTTGGGAACGTGCCCGGGCACGGTACATCACTAGGTGGGAGCAGTGCGGTATAAGTGGGCTAAGACCTTTAGGCTGAAGGTGGAAGCGCACTACTACCGGATTCCTTGAGGAACATGGATATAACGATATTTTATATTATTTTTATGCATTCACAATGCAATTTTGTAAGTATAGGAAAAATGTCATAGTAAAAAACCACGAGCCCTATAAGTAGCTTTCAGGCGGGATCCCGCCTGAAAGCTACTTATAGGGCTCGTGGTTTTTTACTATCACATTTTTTACTATCACATTTTTCCTATGGATATAACGTCTTACCGATGCATCTTGCCCATGCTGTGCAGGTAAGACAGGCCCGTCAGCGTCTCCCGGCACATGTAGGCTATCTGCAGCTCCGTCAGAGGGCCCGTCACGTGGTAGATATCCTGGAAAGTAAACAGTCCTAAATAATATCAACATAATGAAAAAACAAAATAAACATACTTACCTACAGGGTAGTTTTTAAACGTACAACTTTTTTTTCAGCAATTTTTTTTTAAATCTACGAGTAGTTCATATCGTCATCAAAATAGTCTTAAGGGCCCCATATACGGTACGATTGATCTGTACGATCCGTCGCTTCAGACCGATCGAAACGACGAATCGACAGTGTATGTCAAGATCGCGAACGATTTACTTAATCGAAGACGATATCGCTTGATCTGTACGATCCGTCGCTTCAGACCGATCGAAACGACGAATCGACAGTGTATGTCAAGGTCGAGAACGATTTCTGTTTTTTTATAGTAGGTAGGTTTATGTTCGGATGTCTGCAGTGCGTCATCATCAAGATCGCCTGCAGTCCATCATCATCAAGATCTCCTGCTGATAATGGCGAAGTTTAACGATCAGCGATCTCACCTGCAAACTCCCGCCGCCGCAGTACTCCATAGAGATCCACAACTTGTCTCTTCTAAGGTAAGACCCATAGTACGCGACTATGTTCGGATGCCTGCAGTCCTTTATCATCCGGATCTCCTGTGCTGCTACTTACTTATATCTCACCACTTTCTTACAGTCACGTAGTTGTTCAGCAACATTCGCAGTGGACCAGTGGTTGTTCACGGTATGAGTGAAAATTTACTACATCGAGCTCCTCCGCGCTTCAGATGGCACGTTAGGCCGTTTCGGCTCTACTGGCAGTCGTCAATACTCACTCGTTATCCATCCTTAAGGAAGGTCTATGCTCCCGCAGTAGGGCATTAAATGGCTAATGATGATGATGGTTTTACTTACCTGCAAACTCCCGCCGCCCGCAGTTCTCCATAGATTTCCACAGCTTGTCTCTTCTGAGGTAAGACCCATGGTACGCGACTATGTCAGGATGCCTGCAATCCTTTATCATCCGGACTTCCTGTGCTGCTACTTTACTTATATCTCACCAGTTTCTTAGTCGTTCCACACTTTGACAGAGGTCGTTCACGGTATGAGTGACCAATAATTTACTATATCGAGCTCCTCCGCGCACGTTAGGCCGTTTCGGCTCTATACTGGCAGTCGTCAATACCCACTCGTTATCCATCCTGAAGGGAGGTCTGTGCTCTAGCAGTAGGGCATTAAATGCCTGATGATGATGATGATTTTCCTTACCTGCGAACTCCCGCCGCCGCAGTACTCCATAGAGATCCACAACTTGTCTCTTCTAAGGTAAGACCCATAGTACGCGACTATGTTCGGATGCCTGCAGTTCTTTATCATCCGGATCTCCAGTGCTGCTACTTATATCTCACCACTTTCTTACAGTCACGTAGTTGTTCAGCAACATTCGCAGTGGACACTGGTCCAACAACCACTGGGTTGTTCACGGTATGAGTGACCAAAAATTTACAATATCGAGCTCCTCCGCGCTTCAGATGGCACGTTAGGCCGTTTCGGCTCTACTTGCAGTCGTCAATACTCACCTTATCCATCCTTAAGGAAGGTATATGCTCCCGCAGTATGACATTAAATGGCTAATGATGATGATGGTTTTACTTACCTGCAAACTCCCGCCGCCCGCAGTACTCCATAGATTTCCACAGCTTGTCTCTTCTGAGGTAAGACCCATGGTACGCGACTATGTTAGGATGCCTGCAGTCCTTTATCATCCGGACCACATGTGCTGCTACATTACTTATATCTCACCAGTTTCTTAGTCGTTCAACAACTTTGACAGAGGTCGTTCACGGTATGAGTGACCAATAATTTACTATATCGAGCTCCGCCGCGCACGTTAGGCCGTTTCGGCTCTATACTGGCAGTCGTCAATACTCACTCGTTATCCATCCTGAAGGGAGGTCTGTGCTCTAGCAGTAGGGCATTAAATGCCTGATGATGATGATGATTTTCCTTACCTGCAAACTCCCGCCGCCGCAGTACTCCATAGAGATCCACAACTTGTCTCTTCTAAGGTAAGACCCATAGTACGCGACTATGTTCGGATGCCTGCAGTCCTTTATCATCCGGATCTCCAGTGCTGCTACTTATATCTCACCACTTTCTTACAGTCACATAGTTGTTCAGCAACTTTCGCAGTGGACCAGTGGTCGTTCACGGTATGAGTGACCAAACATTTACTACATCGAGCTCCTCCGCGCTTCAGATGGCACGTTAGGCCGTTTCGGCTCTACTTGCAGTCGTCAATACTCACTCCTTATCCATCCTTAAGGAAGGTATATACTCCAGCAGTATGACATTAAATGGCTAATGATGATGATGATTTTACTCACCTGCAAACTCCCACCGCCGCAGTACTCCATAGAGATCCACAACTTGTCTCTTCTAAGGTAAGGCCCATAGTACGCGACTATGTTAGGATGTCTGCAGTCCTTTATCATCCGGACCACCTGTGCTGCTACTTTACTTATATCTCACTAGTTTCTTACGTCGTTCAACAACTTTGACAGAGGTCGTTCACGGTATGAGTGACCAATAATTTACTATATCGAGCTCCGCCGCGCACGTTAGGCCGTTTCGGCTCTATACTGGCAGTCGTCAATACTCACTCGTTATCCATCCTGAAGGGAGGTCTGTGCTCTAGCAGTAGGGCATTAAATGCCTGATGATGATGATGATTTTCCTTACCTGCAAACTCCCGCCGCCGCAGTACTCCATAGAGATCCACAACTTGTCTCTTCTAAGGTAAGACCCATAGTACGCGACTATGTTCGGATGCCTGCAGTCCTTTATCATCCGGATCTCCAGTGCTGCTACTTATATCTCACCACTTTCTTACAGTCACATAGTTGTTCAGCAACTTTCGCAGTGGACCAGTGGTCGTTCACGGTATGAGTGACCAAACATTTACTACATCGAGCTCCTCCGCGCTTCAGATGGCACGTTAGACCGTTTCGGCTCTACTTGCAGTCGTCAATACTCACTCCTTATCCATTCTTAAGGAAGGTCTATACTCCAGCAGTATGACATTAAATAGCTAATGATGATGATGATTTTCCTTACCTGCAAACTCCCACCGCCGCAGTACTCCATAGAGATCCACAACTTGTCTCTTCTGAGGTAGGACCCATAGTACGCGACTATGTTAGGATGTCTGCAGTCTTTCATCATCAAGATCTCCTGCTGGATGATGGCGAAGTCATCACCCGGCTCCAGCTTTATCACCTTGATGGCAGCAAGCTCACCGTTGCCGTTGAGCCTTTTCGCCTGTGGAGTAAGTAAGATGCATTTTTAATAAACTTCGAAAAACATTATCTTTACATATTACCCAAAGTCTAGAACTAGTTTACGAAGGAGTATAATTTAATTCATTATGTCGTAAATTTTTAGATTAGATTGTGCATTAATTTTTCAATCGCAAGATAAAACTTATCCGAGGAATAAAACTCTTCGGTCTTACTTTAACTCGTGTTGTTAGTTATATAATGATACTAAAGAATTAATTTTATCTGACGATTGAAAAACCGGACCTTTGTCTACCTACGGTTTATTCTGAATAAGAAATATGCATAAAATTCTACTTAACATTAATTAATTCTAAAAGCCCTCAACACAAGTATGCAGACGGCCACGCAGACGAAAGGGGGGTGAAGAGGGGGTTAGGCATGAAAGTTCAACGCATCCTTTATATCACAACAGACCTCTAAACGCTTAGTCACTTTCATACAATACAAAGGGATTTAATTGGGTATTTGACAGAATTTTTTTCATTTACTTACAATATTAATTTAATTAGTAGCAACACAACATAGGTATTTATTTTCAAATATCTTGCATATTTTCAGCGCTATAGAGCATCAAACTTTCTAATTAGACAAGGAGAGCGCTATAGAAACATGACGTCACATTTCTATAGCGCCATACTCTCGCCATAGAAAATTTCGTTTTAGAAAGAGAAGTAGCTCATAATTCGCTTGGTATAATACAGATTGAATTTCTTTTTTCACATTTGTTATTCAATAATGTTATATTTCTGAATGTCATAATTAAATATCTACATTTCAACAACAGTCAAATACCCAATTATTTAACCATTATAAAGTTTTTTATCGTAAATAAATAAATAAATTTCTTACAATCACTCCAATTATAATTTCGATTTAAATCGATAATTATTGAGCCCACAGTAAGTTTTATTATAAAACTATGAAAAACTTGATAACTGATAAATATATACTTTTTGTAAGTAAATACATACTAAAACACCCAGACCAAGACAAGTAGACAAGCTCATGCACACAAATATTTGTCTTGTCCGGGAATCGAACCCGGGACCTTAGGCGCAGCATAACGTGCGTCAAACCAGTCGTCAAAATTCGGTCGGATTGGGGTCGCGTTACATATGCCTATTTATAAAAAAATAAATAAATAAAATAAAATAAAATAAATAAGGAAGCCCCAGCAGTGGGGTCGCACATTTCATTGACAATCATGAATCATGATGCTGAAGATGATGATGATGATTGTCAATGAAACCGCACAATATACAAATATTAAAAACCATAAATACATCAAATTAGCAATGTACAGCTAACCCACTGCCAATGCCACCAGTTGTTTAAAAAAAGTACCTATACATGCGAAATTATGCAAATCTAGTGTTTTGCACATTTCACTTTCAACTAAGAGACGACAAGAAGAGTTGAATAAGCAATATAATAATATGCTGAGAACTGATGACATCACCCATTGATGGCTTCTGTGTTGTATAATAACAAAAATTCTAGAATGTCTTATTATGTTAGTACAAGGCTAAACTATCATTATTGTAAGCCATTTTACTTTTCCCATGGGCATTTCTTATGGATGGATAGAATTATATATAACGTGCTAATGAATAAGCGCAAAACCTAAGAGGTGATTGTGCTTATGAATATGAATATCACACCAGCCGGCCTAGCATGAGCGGCTTTTATCGCGCGATATGATATGGTACGGCAAGTTGTCTTGCTTACCCCACTAAGGTGTAAACAAGGAGTAACTTAGGATACTTTTTATCCCGATATTCCCACGGGAACGGGAACCACGCGGGTGAAACCGCGGGCGGCCGCTAGTCTTCTAATAATTGCGTTATATATCATTTAACAAATTTTCAGTCGGGAGGAAATGACTGAAAAAAAAAACGTGTTTGAGGGGCTGCCGCTGCCTATGGTGAACGTCAGCTGCCGCTGGAGCGGCAGCTGACGTTCACCATACTTCATAATCCAACTCTCTCAAGCATTTCACGAGTTTTCGCTTGAGAGGAAATTGGTCAGTAAAATCTGTTGCTGGCTCACGGACTATAGCAGACTTGGCCCCCTGGTGTGATGTAGGCTAAGTGCTAGCCCGTTGTGGATAAAATAAATAACAACCTAGCAGTGGCGAAGGGTCCATATATGCCGTTTCCACCGGCTTCCCTTTTAAAAATCCCTAAAAACCCCACCTAACCGATCCACTACGCAGATCAGTAATTTTTGACAGCAATTTTTAGTCCTGCTTACCTTGGCCATATTTGGACCCCTCGCCAAGATTCAAGATTCAAATTTGTTTATTCAATTTAGATTGTTATTTACAATACTTGTGAACGTCATAGAAGCTACGCCATCGGTTCGCAAACCCTACAGCGGGAGGCCTTGGAGAAGAACCGGCAAGAAACTCCAAGGGTTGTTTTTTTCTCCCTGTTTTATTTCATACAGAGTCGTCAAATTGAAAAATGACCTTAACATGGTATGACTAAGGCAGTGGCACAAAATAAAGAGTTTACAGAAGGACCGCTCCCACCATTTTTGAAAATCTATACCTATCCTTGTCTGACTCACTAGGGTTGCTTCTGTATTGATTCTGAATTTAAAAAGGAGTAAGTAGTAAAAGTTAACAATCATACATAAATAAATTCGTTTATACATACATCGTAACAAGTTTACATGCCTTAGATGCTGCTTAGATGGTAAACAGAGCATCTAATATCCATTTAAAGTCCCGACGCCACACACGACGAAGACAAGATCCTATTGTACCTATACCGTACCTATTATGTTGTAATGTATTCCATTCCTATATGTTATAATGTACTCTATGAACAAGATATAAATATGGTGTGATAGTTATCCCACTAAAAACATAAACGTGAAAAAGGCACTAAGTAAGTTCGACGAAAACATAAAGGTAAAAAAGGTGCCAAGTTCAGCGAAAAATAGTTGAAATCTAAATGGGTTACAAGTTCCATAAATTTTTTCGTTCAAGCACTTCAAATCCTACTAATATTATAAATGTGAAAGTTTAGATGTTTGGATGTTTAGATGTTTGGATATTTGGATGTTTGTTACTCAATCACGCCAAAACGGCTGAACGGATTTGGCTGAAATTTGAGACATAGATACTTTGTAGCCTGGAGAGGAACATAGGCTACTTTTTATCCCGGAAAAGTATCAAATTCCGGCGGGATAACGTCGTGTAGTCCACGCGGGCGAAGCCGCGGGCGGAAAGCTAGTAATTAATATTTTCTTAAATGTTGAATTTATAACTTGTCATCTTCAAAAATTGAAAAACCTTTATAACGCAAGAACTGTATCAAGCAATAGTGGTAACTATTTTGAAAACAAGAATGTGTATTTAAATACCTATGTTGTGTTTTTATCGTATATAGGTAAATAAAAAAATATAAGTAGTTTAATAGTCAAAGTCAAATTTGTTTATTCAATTTAGATTGGTTTTTACAATACTTGTGAACGTCATAGAAGCTACGCTATCGAGATGTAAACAGGTTCATATTTGTTTCTGGCGCAGCTGTTCTTCATAGTCTTTTCTTGCACTCAAGAATATAGTTTTTCAGCTTTCTTTTTCTGGGAGAATTTGCAGAAACGTGAGTTGCTATTTGTGAATTTGAGTCACATTTAACTTTTTCATATTGTGTACAAGATTCATTAGTCTCCACAGTTGCTTGCGATTCTTCATTTAATTTTTTTTGACAGGTAGCAAAAGTTTGGGAACCGAACTGTCCTGAAAAAGGCACTAATGCCTTTTTCAGGACAGTTCGGTTCGATGTCTTGATTATAGAATTGGTTTCGAAATGGGCCTCACAAACTCGAAGATATGTTGACCATTTGTTGCGTACATCTTCTCGATCAATTAAACTTATCCATAAGGTTCGTCTGAAAAAAAAATCATTTGATTTTTAAAATGAACTAGTTAGTTTTGCAACGAAAATAGCCTATGGCACTCCTACGATTAAGACGTTAAAATAAATAGGTATACGCATAATCGTGCGTGGTTCGTTTTCTCCTGAACTTGGCTGGCACACTGCCGTGCGTCAAAAAAAACTTTACTGCAAGTAAAATGTTATTTGGGGTAAGTATAATGACTGGCGTTCTCTCCCAAACTTGGCAGGCACACTGCCGTGCGCCTAGATAAAGAAAACTTTACTGCAAGTGAAATGTTATTTGGGATTTATTGATTGGCGTCCTTTCCTGAACTTGGCTGGCACACTGCCGTGCGCTTAGATGAAAAAAAATACTGCAAGTAAAATGTTATTTGGGGTTTAATAACTGAAGTCTCTAAAATGTAAGTAGGATTTCATAAGACTGCTAAAATAAAAGAAAATGCAACGACAACTTTTACTTGAAAATTCGTCAACATGACTTGTGGCTGTGTTCGCTGAACCGCCAAGAAGTTTTGAGAATACTATAACATCTAAATAAGGACAATAGAACCCAATTACTGGCGTTTTACCACAACCAGCTAACTATAAGATGAATGTGTATGGTTCATAGTCGTTATCAAAGCGGCTAGTCCCAAAAGTACCTAGGTATACTCACCTACCAACAAGAGAAAACAGTTTGACATAACTTACCTTTCAATATCGTTTGGAAATTTAAAGAACGTGTATGCACAGTTTTTAGTCGTATTTAGACAACCAAATACACTGCAACTGTAATAATATTGGTTAATTAATGGTAAAATAGGTATATAAGTGTCACAGTGACACGTAGCGGCGCGGACGTGAAGTGATCAATTAAATGCTCTTTGGAACTTGCGATCACTGACCTCTTTGCGATACTCGCGACTGAGTACTGTCCCAAACTGTCCCATTTTGCCTGTATATGTGACGTCTATGTGTGCGTGACGAAAATGGCACTTTGTTCTAAGCGGACTCTCTGCTAGGGCCATAGATGTATTATTCCTGTAGATGGATCACAAAAATAAGCTATAACTCACCCATCCTTTACCCCTTCTAACACTATCAAATTGTCATAAGATAGAAAGAGACATACATGTTAATCTGTTGCGTCGTAATTAGTGAATGTCTCCATTTTGACTATGCAATGCTAGATGACATTAGATGATGATGATGCAATGATAGTGCTGTGGTTTTTTTTTATTACAAGTTATCGATAAAACATTTAAAAATAAGTTAAATGCAATGCGATGCATAAAATTACAATGCATATGTATATATCGCAGGCGTATTGTATATTTCACCAATTACATAGCAACTAGCTGTATTGGAAAACAGCACCGCATTGTAATGCGGCGGATTCAAGATACGCCGTATTCAATACGGCTGATCGAAACTACGCCGCATTGAATAGAGCTCTTCGCGCTTTTCAATGCGGCTAGAGACTTAATGTAATTGGGCGATTCATAATCCGCTTTTCTGTCAGTTTTTAGTACTAATCGTGTCCAAAGTGCTCACGGCCTTAGAATTTTGTTTATGCTATGAAACTTCGGCATAGGTCGAAATATGGCAAAAATTTCTTCCCTCCAGACAAAAGCGCACGCTCAGCTGATCGATCTAGTGTGACAATTTATTTTTTATATTTCGACGTATGCTATGCTCCAAAGAGAAAGTTGTTCAGTTTCATGGTCTAAGCAAGCCCTTTAATTTTGAATCAGTGCCATATATGAAGTAGATACAATAATTATACTTGAGGAGATCGATGGCTCATTGGTACGCGCATTCTGCATCCGGTGGTTGATGTTAAGCAACATTCGTTGCGGTTGGACATCTGCTATGGAATTGCCTAAAGTCAATCGTATTCATTTGCAATTCATATTGTATCAAAATAAATGTCATTCCATACAAATTGCAGCCGATTGAATTCGATATGAACTGTCAAATTAATACGATTATCTTACGCAATTGCCCCCCTGAATGGTGACCCAAAACTTTATTATCTCGGTCTCCTCTGTGCTTCGGAAGGCACGTTAAGCCGTTGGTCCTGGTTGCATTAGCAGTCGTTGGCACCCTCACCCACCAATCCGCATTGGCTTCGCGTGGTGGGTTATGGCACTTATGGCCCGTTCTACCTGTGGTGTTTTCATGCACAGGGGAGGCCTATAGCCCAGCAGTGAGGACATTAATATGATAATGATGATAATTATACTATTTATACTAGGAGGTATAGTCGTAAAACTGAACGAGATTTCTAATCAATTTATTAAATTAAATAATCTGCTGAATGATATCAACTAAAAAAAATACAGATTTCACGCTAATTTTTATACTCTTAATGTATAATTTTTTTTAAGTATAAATCCACAATTTGCTTTAATAAGTGCATCGAGCATATTCTTGTTTTTTGCGAAGGTCTCCAATCGTCGCCTTTTCTTACGTTTCTTATTCACGTTTCCTTTACATCGACGGCGGCGCGGCGCGCGGTGGGAAATCTGTTTAAAATTGAGAAAAATTAAGTTTAAATACAAAATTGTTAACATTACAATTTTTTATCGATATTACATAATAAAATCGGACTACAACACTATCAGGTTGGTCAAATGTCAAAAAATCCCAATTGGCTTTAAATTATATATTTTTAGCCTAAAAACACCCGATTTTCTTCAACCAAGTCAATGTTAAACTGTGTATACACGTACAGCGATTTAGTTTTTGCAAATACGGACCAGTAAGTTATAAAAATGTGTTCGCAAAAACACAAAACAATGAGTGTGACTTACCTCTGAAATGATATGTGTTCATTATTCTCTTTCAAAACACTCACTCTGCTTGAATAACCGGGAACAGTACAGGCCATTCTTAACAAATAACAGATTTACCGCACCACACCATCAAATCTTTCTATATTTTACTACAAAAAAAGATTTTCTTTCTGAAGCATTTGTAACCAGCTGGTTAACAAACAAATATGACGTTCACTTTTAAGTGGCGCGCGGCTCATTAGGACGCACACGTTGGGCTATTGTTATCTCTTTTTAACACACGAAATGTCGCCATTTGAGAGACGAGAGTCGATTATAGAAGGAATCGTTCATATTTTTATGCTCCATCTACAGTAATAATACATCTATGGCTAGGGCGACCGCCCGCCCGCGTAGTTACTTTGTGGCAGTGGCGTGCATTGCTTTTCAGAATAGGTAGGCACTATACGCCGCGTGGTGTCTAACCTATAGGCAAGGCAGAAATGTAAAAAAAAATTTTTTGAATATTCAAAATTTCAAAGAATTTTCTCACGAACTATGTGATGTGGCGTGTGCCTTAGTCAGTGTATAAAACCACCAACGATTCCAACGAAGTATAACGGCAATGTATACTGTACAACAATTAAATTAAGGACAACAGGAGGTAGGTAGCAAAATATGTAAATAGAGTAAACAAAGTATCACCGCCATGTAGAAACGTACAGAGCCATCTTTGGACAAAAAACAAAACTAAATATAAACACCGCCCGCCGGTGCTTTTGTAGGCGTGCCTACATAAGGGTGATAAATTGCGAAGGTCGAACGTCAGTGTATTACGCGTGGGAAGTACGACATTTTTATTTCGTCGTATTCATTTAAATAAAAAATATTAATGCCAGTGATAGTAAATTGTATAGGATTCAAGTAGGCAGCCGGGCGACTGCCTACTGTCGCGCACTGCGCGTTTTTTATGAAGGAAGTTTTTGTTATAAGCACGAATAAATAGAGGTCAGTGGTTATAAGTAATAAAAATTAGGTAAGTATCATAATTTAGTAAGCTCAACCAATAATAATTGGGGAGCACGGATACTAAAATTTAACGGTATTTTTTTCGATTTTGCGAGGTAGGCACTGCTTAAATGCCTATATGCAATGCACGCCACTGGACTAAGGTCAGTTTCCATCACAATTACACAATGGGTTATGTTATGATAAATACAGTTAAGTATAGGCGAACTAATGATCATAGCGGTGAACAATTTTCAATTACTTAGGAACTCTACTTAAAGCTTTAATATTAGTTAAAAACAAAAGACAATTCTAATATATACTGCAAGTTGCGCCATACATGTTTCAAATGTAACTCTTAATAAAATGAATAAAAACAAAAGAAAACACATTTTAAGGCAAGCAGATAAGAGCAGACCCATTCCCACTGGCAGCACCCGTTCACGAGCATGACGCATGAACCAGCCATCGCTTCGCTCAACCATATTTTAGGGAACGTAACGATGCAACCTAGTCAATTAAAGAAGTCAATAATGATACTATTCTTAATACTTCCATAAAAAAAAAAACTGTACCAATCATACATCACAAACAACATCCACTGCCGACGCATAAACTAAGGGCGCGGTCACAATATCCACACAGTTTACAACTGACAGCGTATGATAAATGATTTATAGACATTATTTTGTAAGCATATAAATCTCGTAGGGACAACAAGGCCGGACGACCAATTGAAACGGAATCACGCGAGATGATGAATCAATAGGGGTGTGAACTTGCATTATGATAAGTCAGACAGACCATCAGTCATCGTCATGACTGGTTCGATTGTCCAGAGGTACAGTGGTTGATACTGACCCCTAAAAGAACAATGGGCAAATTCGCCTATGATTAGAGAGCAGCCATCAATAAAATTAGTGTAATTTGAAGATGATTTAAAATTCAATTTTCGAATATTCATTATTCTGTATGTATAGGTATTATGAAGGTAAGTATATATTAAAAACTTAAAGTAACATATTCATTTAGTATCGAGATTAGTTTAAACATTTGCGTTACAGATATCAGAAGCCCAATACTCAGACACGGGACAGACACAATGACAAAGACTACGAGAGTTTTCTACAAACTATCTTTGAGGAGTGTGCATCTAAGCTGCATAACCTCATTCCGCCTACTGCAGGCTACCATCCATGCTTGATTGCCATTTCAAATGTATGCACAGAGCGCTTTAAGACCTTATTTATCATGCGAACAGCCAAGGAGTGGAATACCCTGCCGGCGTATTTTTTCCCGAGCACATAGAGCCCAAACCTCTTCAAAGTGCCAGCCAAGGAGTGGAATGCCCTGCCGGCGTCTTTTTTTTCCGAGCACATAGAGCCCAAACCTCTTCAAAGTGCCAGCCAAGGAGTGGAATGCCCTGCCGGCGTCTTTTTTCCCGAGCACATAGAGCCCAAACCTCTTCAAAGTGCCAGCCAAGGAGTGGAATGCCCTGCCGGCGTCTTTTTTCCCGAGCACATAGAGCCCAAACCTCTTCAAAGTGCCAGCCAAGGAGTGGAATGCCCTGCCGGCGTCTTTTTTCCCGAGCACATAGAGCCCAAACCTCTTCAAAGTGCCAGCCAAGGAGTGGAATGCCCTGCCGGCGTCTTTTTTCCCGAGCACATGGAGCCCAAACCTCTTCAAAGTGCCAGCCAAGGAGTGGAATGCCCTGCCGGCGTCTTTTTTCCCGAGCACATGGAGCCCAAACCTCTTCAAAGTGCCAGCCAAGGAGTGGAATGCCCTGCCGGCGTCTTTTTTCCCGAGCACATGGAGCCCAAACCTCTTCAAAGTGCCAGCCAAGGAGTGGAATGCCCTGCCGGCGTCTTTTTTCCCGAGCACATAGAGCCCAAACCTCTTCAAAGTGCAAGTAAATAGGCTTCTTCTGGGTGAACTCGCGCTATCGCAGACCTCATCTCCCGAGTGATATAGGCTATATTTTATCCCTATATTACCACGGAAAAGGATACCATGCGGGTTAAAACACGCGGGGAGCATCTAGTTATTTATATCATTATAATAATAATTTAAATAATTAAAGTATAATGCATTAACAGTTATAGCAACCAACCAGTGTGTCCTACACCTTACGTTATCCTAATTAGTGTGGCGAGCAGCGCACGCGCCGGTCACGGACCTCACAGTTAACATTCGGCGATAGCAAACTATCTATGGTATTTGGTGGGCAAGAGTGGGACAGTGGACGTGAACGTATTTAACGCAATTTTGGCGTTAAAAATTAACTATTCATTTGAAATGTTTTGCCAGTGGAAGATTTTACCGTTCCAAGGCTAACAATGTGTATACTTACTTAAATATTAAATTACTTATAACATTTCGAATTTTTTTCACAATCATCTAGCTCATAAGTAGTTAAGTGTAACATTAAGAAACTGTGTTATGGAAACTAGATAACGGATAATATACTTTACTTTTTTTTTGTAAATACATACTTAATACATAGAAACACCCAGACCAAGACAAATATACATGTTCATGGACACAAATATTTGTCCTTGTTCGGGGATCAAACCCGAGACCTCTAGCGCAGAAGGCAGGTATCCTACCCTTGCGCCGAATCGGTCGTCAAACGATATTATAATTATATAATATAACTTAGTAGGAACCTGTAAGTAGAAAATAGAAAATAGAAAATAGAAAATACTTTATTGTGTAGGGAAACAAGGTTACAAAAAAGCAGGTCTTAATGCTAATTACAATAGAATCTCTTGATCCTACCTTTTCAGGCGTATACACATTAACAAAATAGTAAGAGATCACATAATTATCTACTTATAATCTAAATATTCTTGTACACTATAAAAACATTTTTTTACTAGCCACTCTTTAACAGTTATTCTAAATTTATGAAAGTTATATTTTTTGAACATATCTGGTAATTTATTATATATTTTTATGCACATAATAAAAGTATTATTATTTACAAGAGTCAAATTTGTCCCAGGTCTATGAAGTTTATTTTGCACCGAGCGAAGATTTCTATTTGTTACTTCACATTTTCTTTGAAACAAATTTGTATGTTGATGTACAAACAAACAAATGTCAAATATGTAGATACAAGGCAGTGTAAGCAGAGTGTATTTTCTAAAATAAGGTCGACAGGAATCAGTTTGCTTCAGTCCAAAGATGGCTCTTAAACATTTTTTTTGCATGACAAGTGGATACGTCCAACGTTTAGAAAGAGAGAGAAGATCGCGGTACTTTAACTGTCTAGCTAAAGAGTATCAGTTTGTTTGTCACTGTCTGTCATACGTGAATAGATAGATGGAGAAGGGTACCGCGATCTATTCGCTCTTTTTAATCGAAGGACAGTTTTGGGCCTATCACCCCTGCTCTATCTATAATACCTCTAGGGCTATACAGCGATCCTTTGTCTCATGACGGAAGGACGAGACTGTAAGGTGTCCATAAATTTTGTAAATAAGCTGGACAGTCTTATAAATAAATACCTTTTCTAATTTCGAAAATGTGTTTGTTTGTTTCACGTCAAAACGGAGCAACGAATCGACGTGATTTTTTAGTATGGGCATAGTTTGGGAGCTGGATAGGCTACAAAATTATCTGCATGACTACTAAATAAGGGTGATAGCTGTCCTTAAAAATCGGACGTGGCTCCTCAATCCATACGGACATTACTTTTTATCCCGGAAAAACATCACACTCCCGCGGGATAACGTCGTGTAGTCCACGCGGGCGACGCCACGGGCAGAAGGCTAGTTCTTTAATAACTTTCAATGTTGCGAATACTAAACATTATAGAGTAAATAGTATAAAACAAAGTCGCTTTCTCTGTCCCTATGTCCCTTTGTATGCTTAAATCTTTGAAACTACGCAACGGATTTTGATGCGTTTTTTTTAATAGATAGAGTGATTCAAGAGGAAGGTTTATATGTACTTTTTATCCCGATATTCCCACGGGAACGGGAACCACGCGGATGAAACCGCGGGTGGCCGCTAGTAGAGTAATATATCACGTCTCAATTCAAGTGTTTGTCGTAGAGCAGCGAGATATTCATTCTAAAATAAGCACGACAGTATTTAGAAACTTTTGTCAAGCCAAGGACTTCTTAAACAGTTATTTTCTTTTTTTAAGATTGAAATACACGAAATTTAATGTATTAATACCACTACCTTTTTTTCTATTATTCACAACGGGGTAGCACTTAGCCTTTATAACACTTGAAGTTAAGTGAACATCATCAACCACTGACGAACTGGCTATCTTATCTCTAACTGCCGGATCACATAACAATGCTGAAAACATCGTTGTTATATGGCGTCAGACTAAGATAAGATGGTGGTAGCTAGGCAGCGCGGTTAGCGGACTTAAAACAAGTCCTACCACCAACCAACCAAACCGAACTACAATATATATCCCAACTGGGAATCGAACCTCTGGTTCTAATATCGGTGGTATGTACCAGTATACTACAGAGGTGGTTAAGATACGTTAAATGAAATAGCCATCATTTGTTATACCATACAACGTCAGATCAATGTTAACGAGACGCGAGACGACGACGGTGCTTATTTGAAATTTGGGGTTAGTACTAATATTCTGTGATTTGGGATCATTTAAGCAAAAGCTTAGTAATCTATCTATCTATCTGTCATCGTGTAAAAAAAGTTACAAAATATTTACTGCATGACCAAATTATCGGATACATATAATGTACTATTGCATTGTCGTCTCCACATTGTATATTGGATGGTACAGTGACCGTATTACACTCTGGAAAATTCTATCCGATGACGGTGCACTTATTCGATAGTCATAATAACTTGCTAAAGTGTTGATATAAATTAACAGTGCTAGTTTGCAAACAGTAGGCATGGTGAGCTATTGTTATTTGATTGTTGAACAAAAGGTTTGTCTCCAACGAAATAAGGTTTTAGACATGTCGATGTAGAATAGTAGATTGTACAACAAGTGCTTAAAACGTACCATTTTACCCGAGACGTATATGGATAGTCAATTCGAGGTTAACATGGGTTTTATGTACGAGTTATACACTCTGCTTTTCACTTCGAGTGTGAGGAAAATAAATAACAATATTGCAAAAAGAAAAAATAAAGACTTTGCCATATTGGCAGGAAGACTTTCTTTTTCTTTTTTTATACGTGGCAGTGGCAGCACCAAAAAGCTTAGACTACATACTGAGGTAACTGGAGTTTTCACCCTGAATAAAAAAGTGTGCCCAGCAAATTTGACATTTAGTACGTAGTGGCTGTCCGTTGTCTCATATGACCATACGTATTTTTTCAAAGTGTAGGTGAGACGGAAGACAGCCACAGTGCCACAAAAAAGTGTTAGTACTGCACTCTCCAGTTACCTCAGTGTACCTATGTAGTCTAAGCTTTTTGGGCAACACAGTGACTTTAGCATAGATCGTAGTCCATATTGCTCTTGAAAAACTTATTTCTTAGAAAACTCATAAATTTTGCCTAGTTTTATTAATTTCGTAATTTAACATGGATTATGTACAAAATTGAAGAAACAGAATGTTTATTTAGTTTATTTAATTTAATTTAATTGCGTGTGTGACCGTTTACCTGACGACCTTTGTCTTAGAGTCTGAGACTTAGACGAAGATTTTACTTTATGCACTAGAGCATAAAAAGCGATTTTATTTAGCCTATACCCAACATAAACACGAACTTTACGAGCATGAGAAGTGAAAAAAACATTTTTAAAGCTATAGGACAAATTTTGATAAAAAAAACTACCAGCCCTGTAAGTAGCTTTCAGGCGTGATTCGAACCCGCGCCCCTAGGAATATAAAATGAAATGAAATACATTTATTGGCCATCACAGCACATAACATCTCAAGTTCACACTAAAATAAAACACAAATAACAAAAAACACAATTTACAAACAATTACATAAAAATAAAAACAATTAACTTTACGTTGATGGGCCAATCAGCAATTGGGTATATGACTTAATTTTTTTTATTGACTTAAAATGTTCATTTGATTAGTAGCAACACAACGCAGGTATTTATTTTCAAATATCTTGCATATTGTCAGCGATATAGAGCATCAAACTTTCTTATTAGACAAGGAGAGCGCTATAGAAACGTGACGTCACATTTCTATAGCGCCATACTCTCGCCATAGACAATTTAGTTTTAGAAGGAGATAGCTAGAGTCACAATTAAGTAGCTCATAATTCGCTTGTTATAATACAGATTGAATTTCTTTTTTCACATTTGTTATTCAATAATGTTATATTTCTGAATGTCATAATTAAATATCTACATTTCAACAACAGTCAAATACCCAACTATGTTGTTGCTGGGTGAAAAAGGTCACCCTACAAGAACGCTGGTATTCTGAGAGGGCTGGTAATATCACCACCTTAGCTACCGAGAGGCCTAAAAAGACACGATAGACGAAGACAAAAATAGATAAACGAAGAGTATACTTGCTCAGAGCATTATTGGGCTGGATTCCCAGGGGTGCGGGTTCGAATCCCGTCTGTAAGCTGCTTACAGAGCTGGTGGTTTTTTTTTTTCTATAAAACTTCCTTTATTTACAAAATTGCATTATGAATGCCTAAAAACAATTTAGGTATAATCTTAATTCATTTTGAAAGCTCATAAAAAGCCACAAAGTCAAGATTTATCCTTGAGTAACTGACGCCAATGGTCACCCCAGTCGCTTAGGACGGAAGAGGCAATGAAACTTTATTTGATTGAAACGGCAGACACTTCGCGGACGAGGGCTAAGCAGCGGCACTGAAACAGTCATCTCATCACATTTTTAATTTAATCCATTTCTTGGGTCAAGCATTTCATTTCTGCTTATTTTCTTGTCTAAGGATATTATTCCTTTCAAACAGCCAAACCAAATACAAAAACTGTGAGAACCTCCGTAGTCGGGTGGTGTACGCACCGGTTTTCAAGGGGCCGCTATCTCTGGGGTCCCAGGTTCGATTCCCGGACGGGTAAATAAATGTTGAAAACTAACTTTTCGTTTTTTTTTTTGTCTGGGTGTATGTGGTAAGGTAATACCCGTCGTTGTTTCCAATTTTCATTACACTAGTGCTCAAGCAACTAAATAAATTTAATGCATGTGATCATCGAGTTAAATCATCATGTGATGGTGTCCAATGGCAGTTTTCAGAGTAAGTTTTTGCTATATAAAAAAAGTTAATATAGCTGATATATTATATTTGATAGAATGCTGCTTTGTCGCACCGTATCGTAGCTCCTGAACGAATTATTATTATTAACGTAGGTACCTAATATGTACCTGTATTTTTAGGTATAAATATCTAGTATCCATCAAAAGTTGGCAGTTTGTCTATAGGTACTAATATTATAAAGAGGAAAGATTTGTATTTTTGTATGTAACGAATAAACTCAAAAAGTACTGGACCGATTTCGAAAATTCTTTCACCGTTAGAAAGCTACAGTCTTCCTGAGTGACATAGGCTATATTTTATCCCGATATTCCCACGGGAACGGGTACTACGCGGGTAAAACCGCGAGGATCCGCTAGTAAGTAATATAAAGAAATATACTAGAAAAATAACCTGCAAAATATTTAGTGTCAATAAAATGTTAGTCAATAAACAAAATCTCATTCCAAAAACCAATATATTCACGAGTCGTAAGCCACTTGAACTTAGGCCGTGGTTCAGGTGCGCAGGGTCATTGCCAGTTCGACGCCCGGCGGAGGTCGCGCCACTGAAAGTCATCGGTCAGCGGTCAATGTGGCGTGTGTCAATGTTGGTCAAAAATCGTGTCAATATTGACCAACATTATGAAGTGTATGGAAGTCGAGAAGTTGAAAAAAGATGTAAAATTAATATTTATCGAGCTGCTTTCACCAGAGCTACTGAGACCTATCAAGATTTGTAATTTTTACAAGCTTTTTTAACTTGTCATGCCATTTATAAACTTATCAGAGAATAATGAAGGATTATCACGCTTTTTATTTAAGATCGCTACACAAAGTGACAGAGTTTCCACTAGTTCAGTCCCAGTACAAGAATGTCCCCTAAAATGACAAACACTCACTTATATCGACGACCGATTTGGCGCAGTGGTAAACTACCTGCCGTCTGCGCCAGAGGTCTCGGGTTCGATTCCCGAACAAGACAAATATTTGTGTGCATGAACACGTCTATTTGTCTTGGTCTGGGTGTTTTCTATGTATATTAAGTATGAATTTACAAACAAAAAGTATTTAAGTATATATTTATCCGTTATCAAGTTCACGTAGACACAGTTTCTTAAGAAATTTACTACGGGGTTAGATAATTGGTGTGATTGTATGAAAATATTTATTTATTTATTTATATCAGGGGGCCAAGCCTGCTAATGTTAAGTCATAATCGTGTCCCAATCGTGTTTCAATTGTAGTTCAATTGTAGTGCTTTTTTACACACTAGTTCCAAGAATTATGACAATATGATGTGATGTAAATGTAGTGTGTGGTGTGACCATCAGTAGTATGGTGAAAAAAGTACACATTTCATGTAACTAGTGTCTAAAAAAGCACTACAATTGAACTACAATTGAAACACGATTGAGACACGATTATGATTTAACGTTAGCAAAATTGGCCCCCTGATTCCCCACCCTACCATACTGAACTCGTCTGACTTTGACATAGCTATGCTAGTCAATACAACAACTATTTACAGTCCCTTTCCAAGATAATCAAATTAACACATTAGTAATATCATTTAATAATATATCTCAAATAGTATCTAACACTCATGTTAGTTAATTAGTGGGGGACAAATCTTGCAAGCTTAATTTGACCCACTTCCCAGTGTCTGATGGAGCTGAAATTTTGTATACCTACAGGTTTGGTTTAGATGACAGACAATATAATATTTAAGTACAGTCAGTAAAAAAGCTTGTCATGAAAATGTCATTTTTACTAAAAACTTATTTGTTATCCAAGCCCACACATATGACACACACATCATCTCTATGTTTTATTACTGCGACAGAAAGAGGGTTATGATTTTCGAGAGTATGTATGTGTATGTGGATTTCTATGTTCTCTGCTACAGCCTAAATAAACGGTTTCAAGGATTGTATGAGTTTACGTATGAGGATTAGGAGGATTACGTATGAGGTGTCGTTTGATTCGTCTTGATACTGTGAGTGACACTGGGTACATAAAAAAAAAATGGCGGATTTTAATGACAGATTGCAAAATCAAAAAAATACTATTTCACAAGTAGAAGCAAAGTTTTTCATAAAAAAATACAGCAAAAGAACAACGGGTACTTAGTACAGCAAAACGTTTTTGAAAAAAAAATCTAACCGCCTTCAAAACGGATCTTCAAACAAAAATTAACAAACACTAAAAAACGAAAAAAATAATAAGATTTTTAATTCAAACGACGATGATACGTGACTTTTTCTAATTTATCTTGGTACTTACTGAACTGTTTGAAGTCGGTGCCGTCTTATACGTATTGAGGTAATTACGTCCTACACCTCACGCTTGGGACCGGGTTTTTTTTTATATGTTAGTTATACTCAGTATATTTCGTTCTTATTCTTTTTGGCTTGGCACCGACTTCAAACAGTTCAGTAAGTACCAAGATAAATTAGAAAAAGTCACGTATCATCGTCGTTTGAATTAAAAATCTTATTATTTTTTTCGTTTTTTAGTGTTTGTTAATTTTTGTTTGAAGATCCGTTTTGAAGGCGGTTAGATTTTTTTTTCAAAAACGTTTTATTTTTCGATTTTTAGTGAAGTAGCTAAAGAAACTACATGGTGATTATGATAAATTGTTGTAAATATCCTATCCCTTACGGAATTCAGCTTTCCATCTTTAGCTACTTAGATAACATGAAGGAATACAACTGAAGGTCCATTCGTGCATATGGTATTTATAAAACATCATAATATAACTCCTAACTGTTGAGGAGTTTCACCTCTCATCAGCAGCTCACCCTAATAACCTGAAAGAATATAACTATTGGCCCATACGTACGATTAATACTTAAAGAAATATTCTCCAACTCCTAACCGTTAAGGAGTTGTAGCTTCCATCACCAGCTCATCACTATGAGATGATGACTACCAGATGCAAATACTTGATTAACTTCAATAATAAATGGAACGCATAAGGCTTGCCGATATTTGAGAATTTCTCTCAATTTTCCTGGGATTTGTTCCCCTGGTCCTGACTTGGTGAAAGTAAGATCAGGTCAGTACTTCTGACCAACCAACTTTCGAAAAAAAAATATTTTTGAAAATGATCCCCAATTTGATGAAACTATGAAATCGTCCATATAACCAAATAAAGTCTAAATACACATTATTCAGGATAACTCCTGAACTTCTTGCCAGTTCTTGATAAAATTTGAATGGGACCACACGAGAAGCGTCACCTTTTAAATAAAAAAAGAATTATCCAAATCGGTTCATTAACTAAAAAGTTCTGAGGTAACACACATAAAAAATAAAAAAAAAAATATACAGTCGAATTGATAACCTCCTCCTTTTTTTGAAGTCGGTTAAAAAGAACTTTTGCCCCACCCTGTATCAGTTTGTTTTCATGAAATCGCCTCGCGTCGCAATCGCCCGTACCGGTGCCGGCCTAGCACAATAATAATGCCTGGACGCAAGTAACACCGTAGGCCACTAGTACTTATTATGTACGGATAGACAATTAAACAACCGTTTGTAGACCATTCTACATTAAGGCGCTACTCGGAAAAATATGGACTTTTTGATTTAAAACTATAGGACGGTTAGAGTTGTTATAAATCTGGTAATAAGATATATATTTCTTCATACCTTTATCTAGAATCGTATAGTTTCAGAAACACGATTTGATGATTTTGGCTCGACACTTTTTATTTTCGAAAATACCTCTAAAAAATAAGAAATATCAAGACTATTCTTAAATGGGGATACATATACTATTGAAAATTGGTTTAATTAGTGGACAACAATAATATTTAGAATCGTATAGAAGCATTTTAAAAAAAACGCTATAGTTTTTGAATACGAAGTGATTTTGTGTTTTTTTTGCGTAATCGGCAAAATCGGTCTCGCTCCCGCGCGCGTCGTTTTCTCATTGCTATCTCGCTTCAGCACGATTTTTCCGAGTATCGCCTTAAAGACATGTGTGTGCAAAAAGAAAACCCACCGTATGACGTTGTTAACATAAAATTGAACTGAGTGTGTGCTGTCTGCTGCGCACATGTTCATACGGAGGGTAACGCATACATTATAAGATATTTTTCACACATTTATGACGAATATAAATAAACAATAACTGTAGAACCACGTGGCGTACATACCAAGCGTAACTAACAGACTTTAAGGAAAGGACGTCTGCGCATTAGGAGTCTAAAACCGTTTACCAACATTCGATGAACGATGGTCAATATTGGTCAACCTAATCTTTAAACCATGAAAGTTTCATCCAAAGGACTTTTGACCCACATAGTTACGTTTCAATATCAATGATTTTTTTCATAAAAATCACTGATATATATCCATTTTTTATGTTTCAGAAAACTAAACTATCCCGCAGATTTGCTCGTTGTTCTAAGGAAGTTAAGATCACTCTTTTTAAAGCATTTTGTACATCATTCTACACGAGCAGTCTGTGGGTGACATATACGCAAAAACAGTTCAACTCGCTTCGGGTTCAGTACAATAATGCATTCAGGGTGCTGATGGGGTTGCCGCGGTTTTGCAACGCATCGGGAATGTTTGCCGAGTCGCAGGTCGACTGTTTTTACTCGACCTTACAAGCGAGCAGAGAAGGCAAGCGATGTACATGGTACTGGTGCGCAGGGTCCGGGCCAGCCCCAACAGCATACTGAGAGTATTATCGTGTCGGTTTGACTGTCAGTACTTGAACCATTGTTCTATGGTTCATGTACTAACTAACATTCAAGTGATGAAAAATAAATTGTGAATAATGATGATTTTTAATTTTATATACTTATTTAATTGTTTTCTTTTGTCATTTTTGTGTAATTGTAATATGGATTTCTAAGATCTGAAATAAAAAAAATATTATTATTATTTTCTTAAAACAAATGCTGAATGTGCTAGAAAGCTAAATAAAAAAGTGCCTTGGGCGCAATTCTAGACTAAGATCTATCTTTGTGCCAAATTCCATCACAATCCATTTAAAACTGTTTTGCCGTGATGGAACCAGAACCATCCAAACTCTGTATCTATAAAATTTTAACTCCCTTTTCTACCCCATTTGGAGGGAAGGTGGGGAGTTTTATTATAAAATCAGTTTTTTTTTGCACTCTGGGTTTTAGACCAGTGAATTAGTGAATATGGGTATGTTTCCACTAAAGGCCTGTGCATGAGCATGCGAGGGACTTTTGTCGGTCAACATTACCTTATCAAATAAGTGGCAATCTCTGCTACGATACGAACTCAATGCAAACGAAGGCTTTTTTTATATTAATACTGTTTAAGCATTTGACCGCCATCTTGCTTAACAGACGGGATGCAGTCTAGGGTGTAGTACGCTTAAGGGCTTATAACACTTGGCTAAATGAAGCATACATTGCTTGTTTTGATTTCATCACTTGCTACAAATGAGCTCAAAGGAAGCAATGTATGCTTAATTAGATGCTGAATTTAGCCAAGTGTAATAAGCCCTGTACCCAGTAGATGCCCATTCACTCTTGCCTTAAAGAGGCCAAGGTTGTAATGATCGGGAACACATGCGCAGGCAGCGTATTCCAATCTTTAGCAGCTCGCATCAAGAAAGAACTAGCAAAGCGCTTCGTACGAACGGGTGGAATGTCTACTATGAAAGGATGGTAAGCTAACCTACGTCTGGTACCTCGATGGTGGAAAGGGGCTGGAGGAACAAAATCATGGAGTTCCTGTGAACACTCTCCAAAGTGTATCCTGTAGAACACAGATAAGGCTATTCTGCCAATGACACTCTAGTCACTCTAACTCCTCGCTAGATCTTCGCGAAAGGATCCCTCGTGTGCGTCGAATTTGTGGCGAAAGTTACTACCACTTATCGTAGGTACATAGGAAATTCTACAGAATATGGAAAGATTTCATGTTCTGTGGGAAATTCTGTCGTCGGACAAAACAACTGACGACCTCCCCGTGGTAAAAATACAGGTATGTTACGATAGACGACCTCCGTGGCCGAGTGGTGTACGCACCGGTTTTCAAGGTTTCATATAACTAATATTGAAAGCGAACTTAATGTTATGTTATGACAATTATATTATATTATATTATATGTTATAAACAAAATAATTAATAATATGTTGTGTTGCTACTTTGCCGTAGGGAAAACATCCTGTAATGGTTATTGTATGTGTGAAATTTAAATAAATAAATAAATAAAATTATTATCGTCGTCTGGTGAAAAAAACACTCAGCGGAAACGCACCCTAACAACAGTCTGCGAATTGGTGAATTTGATATCCTACTATATTATCACTACATAGTATAAGACAAAGTCGCTTTCTCTGTCCCTATGTCCCTTTGTATGCTTAAATCTTTGAAACTACGCAACGGATTTTGATGCGTTTTTTTTTAATAGATAGAGTGATTCAAGAGGAAGGTTTATATGTACTTTTTATCCCGATATTCCCACGGGAACGGGAACCACGCGGGTGAAACCGCGGGCGGCCGCTAGTCCTACTAATATTATAAATGCGAAAGTTTGGATGTTTGGATGTTTAGATGTTTGGATGTTTGGATGTTTGTTACTCAATCACGCCATAACGGCTGAACGGATTTGGCTGAAATTTGGGACATAGATACTTTGTAGCCTGGAGAGGAACATAGGCTACTTTTTATCCCGGAAAAACTCACATTCCCGCGGGATAACGTCATGTAGTTCACGCGGGCGAAGCCGCAGGCGGAAAGCTATTAAGGTAATAAGGATTGATACCATTTCATACGACTTTCTAAACTTTCCCAAATGAACATGAATTACTTACCTATAATATGTTATGCTCATAAAATTATGCGACAAAATGATGTTGTCCTCTGCGATCTTTTTATATTTTCACAAATTGTTTCATTGGTTGGACCGTTTGTTGCAGGAAAGGATTAGGTAAGTACCTAAGAGTAATTGCATTGATTGTAATATAAGTAGTAAACAAACTGAATTCTAAACTCCTACCTTCAAGACAGCCTACAGGCTGAGTGAGGCAAATCTAATAACGGTACTGATAAATCAATTCATCGCGTGAGCTGCGGTCGTATGGTGCGTACGCTAAATTGGAGCCGGGGCAAACCACAGTATAGATCGAGCCTTACAAATTACATAATGAAGAATATTTCAGGAAGGGTTGGAAGACCCCGATGACGCAGTGATTTTATAGCATATCAAATACGTCTGAAACTAATAAGCAACTATTGCTAAAGTTGATCATGAAATGGGTCCAAAAATTCGTTATAATACACTCTATTCAATTCGCTAAATATTCAGATAAATCAATTCATCGCGTGAGCTGCGGCCGTATGGTGCGTACGCTAAATTGGAGACGCGAGACGGGGCAAACCACAGTATAGATCGAGCCTTACAAATTACATAAGCAAGAATATTTCAGGAAGGGTTGGAAGACCCCGATGACGCAGTGATTTATAGCATATCAAATACGTCTGAAACTAATAAGCAACTATTGCTAAAGTTGATCATGAAATGGGTCCAAAAATTCGTTACACTCTATTCAATTCGGTAAATATTCAGATAAATCAATTCATCGCGTGAGCTGCGCCCGTATGGTGCGTACGCTAAATTGGAGACGGGGCAAACCACAGTATAGATCGAGCCTTACAAATTACATAAGGGTCATTCCATGTAACGGGTGTTACAGGTCGTACATCTTTACTTGACAATTAATTAATGATGCAAAAAGAAAACATATCCTTTTTATTAGCTTAACACCCTCCACTTAGGTCTAAGTTTCGTCATCCGTATTAAAACTAACAGTAATAGCTAGCAGTAAAGAAATTAGGAACAATATATGTGCGTAACGGGCGTTACACGATTTTGCCTATGCTTTCCAGCTTACCCGCAACAAAAGCAAAAGTCTGCGAATTGTGTCTATTTTCGAAGGGAAAAAAAATGTTGACGCATTTCTGAATAAATTCTAAACATTATAGACTATTCATATTAAAACAAAAATACACATAAGATTTTTCATTGAAATTTAAAAATGTAACGGGTGTTACAGCTCAATGTAACGGGTGTTACGAGTACGAAATTAAACCAATATTTTGTAGTAATAAATGTTTACTTGATCAAATTTTTGGCATTAAACAATAAAGGAACTTAGTAGAACTTAGTATTATGCCTACTGCTCTCTAACATCAATATTTTTGGAAAAACTGTTATAGGTACGGTCCCCTTTTACAACACCGAAAAAAGAAAATAATTGTCAGATTGACATTGCGCGTTCTGCCGCCGCGCCGTAAGAAAGGAAAAGTTTTAAGCAGCCGCATTATTTGGTATGTTTAATAATTTCTTAAAACTTTTAAAGCATGCCTCGTACGTGTAACACCCGTTACAAGAAAAGTGCATTTGTTTATTTAGCAACTGAGTTAATGTACGCATCATAAAATGCATTGAAAGATTTTTAGATGCAACAACCATAAACCAGCCCAACCAACCTTTTATTAGTCTTAATAAAGTCATATTAAAAATTGGTAACACCCGTTACGTAACGGGTGTTACCCATCATTCCCCACCAATATTTCACAAATAAATAAGCTGAACATCAAATAAATATAAAATATTAGCAGTTCTTTATCATATCCTTACTTTCTCAAATGCATTTTATGATGCGTGCATTAACTCAGTCGCTAAATGAACAAATGCTCTTTTTTTGTAACGGGTGTTACACGTAAGAGGCATGCATTAAAGGGTAGAAAAATTTAAGAAATTATTAAAGTATTCAAATAATATTTCAGGCACTGGTTGCTTAAAACTTTTCCTTTCTAACGGCGAAACGCGCAATGTCAATCTAACAGTAGTTTTCTTGTATTGGTGTTGAGAGTTTTGATAAAAATAAACTACCATCAAATTGTATACAGTAACCTGACTTTGATATGTAAAAACAGAATAAATTCGAAAATAAATTAAGAAATTAAGGGTGGTCTATTAAAATATAGGCTTTTAAGATTATCCTAAGACACATTTTCTTTTAAAATCAGCATTTTAAGAAAATATGTTGCGGTAGCGTTTTCCATGGAATGACCCATAAGCAAGAGTATTTCAGGAAGGGTTGGAAGACCCCGATGACGCAGTGATTTATAGCATATCAAATACGTCTGAAACTAATAAGCAACTATTGCTAAAGTTGATCATGAAATGGGTCCAAAAATTCGTTACACTCTATTCAATTCGGTAAATATTCAGATAAATCAATTCATCGCGTGAGCTGCGCCCGTATGGTGCGTACGCTAAATTGGAGACGGGGCAAACCACAGTATAGATCGAGCCTTGCAAATTACATAAGCAAGAATATTTCAGGAAGGGTTGGAAGACCCCGATGACGCAGTGATTTATAGATTCAAGATTCAAATTTGTTTATTCAATTTAGATTGTTATTTACAATACTTGTAAATAACAATCTAAATTGAAAAATACGTCATAGAAGCTACGCCATCGGTTCGCAAACCCTACAGCGTCAAATTGAAAAATGACCTTAACATGGTATGACTAAGGTCAGTTTCCATCACAATTAAACAATGGGTTATGATAAATACAGTTAAGTATAGGCGAACTAATGATCATAGCGGTGAACAATTTTCAATTACTTAGGAACTCTACTTAATATTAGTTAAAAACAAAAGACAATTCTACTATATACTGCAAGTTGCGCCATACATGTTTCAAATGTAATTCTTAATAAAATGAATAAAAACAAAAGAAAACACATTTTAAGGATTTTATAGCATATCAAATACGTCTGAAACTAATAAGCAACTATTGCTAAAGTTGATCATGAAATGGGTCCAAAAATTCGTTATAATACACTCTATTCAATTCGCTAAATATTCAGATAAATCAATTCATCGCGTGAGCTGCGCCCGTATGGTGCGTACGCTAAATTGGAGCTGGGGCAAACCGCAGTATAGATCGAGCCTTACAAATTACATAAGCAAAAATATTTCAGGAAGGGTTGGAAAACCCCGATGACGCAGTAATTTATAGCATATCAAATACGTATGACGCTGATAAGCAACTATTGCTAAAGTTGATCATGAAACGGGTCCAAAAATTCGTTATAATAATACACTCTACTCAATTGATAAATATTCTGATAAATCAATTCATCGTGTGAGCTGCGCCCGTATTATGCGTACGCTAAATTGGAGCTGGGGCAAACCGCAGTATAGATCGAGCCTTACAAATTACATAAGCAAGAATATTTCAGGAAGGGTTGGAAGACCCCGATGACGCAGTGATGATAAGCAACTATTGCTAAAGTTGATCTGAAATGGGTCCAAAAATTCGTTATAATACACGACGTGAGTTGATAAATATTCTGATATATCAATTAATCGCGTGAGGTGCGCCCGTATGGTGCGTACGCTAAATTGGAGCCGGGGTAAACCGCAGTATAGATCGAGCCTTAAAAGTTGATCATGAAACGGGTCCAAAAATTCGTAATAATACACTACTCAACGTGAGTTGATAAATATTCTGATAAATCAATTCATCGCGTGAGCTGCGCCCTTATGGTGCGTACGCTAAATTGGAGCCGGGGCAAACCGCAGTATAGATCGAGCCTTACAAATTAGATAAGCAAGAATATTTGAAGAAGGGTTTAGAGAGACCTGCGATTGCGGCGGTTAAGTAACTTTCGCTATGGTCAGTTGGGAGATGAGTGTCCAAAAATTCGTTATCTTGAGCTCATCTGGACATAGCGCACAGTCCTTTCAAACTATGCAACCAATTTTAATGCGGTTTTCGTCAAATGGAGTGATTCAGGAGGTAGGCTTTATGTATAAAAGCTGTGGCTTCGCCCGCGTGGATTACACGACGTTATCCCGCGGGAAAGTAATGTTTTTTCGAGATAAAAAAGTAGCCTATATGTCACTCTCCAGCTCCTAAACTATCCCCACACCAAAAGTCTCGTCGCTCCGTTGCTCCGTTTTGACGTGAAAGACAAAAAAACACACTTTTGTAATTAAAATATTAGTACATTGGATAATAATGTAGGTATATATATATACTATGTTTAAATTGCACCTGTATGATGTCGGGTGCTGGTCGCTAGTTTATAATGAAGTCCCGTTAAAGATGGTTATTGTTAAGCCAGGACAAACCAGTAGATAAACAAAAATATTAGAAGAAGAACTGAAGGAAGCATGAAGCAAAGCAACTTTCGTCATAAACTGTAAATATTATATGTAAGTATGTATGTATATAATAGGTCTTTACATATGAAATTGCCGTTTTTTTCTTTTGTACATATAACTTAACAACTTTTATAATATTAGAAATATATAATTTCTTTAATATTGCGTTACATTAAGACCGTATCGAGCCACTTTTGATAATTTAATAACCACGATATTTGATTATTTACATAGAAAAAACTTATTCCGAAAGTTACGACTATTTTTGTTTCCAGAATTTCGTACTTTATTAGTTGTAACTTAGTGAAAAAAAATTTTTTTTCTCTTAACGAATGTGTCATTTAGTAGTTGAAATATCCATAAATACGTGTGTAAAATTTTGTAAATTTACATAATATTAGTCGTTAAATAATAACAAAAACGTTAGTATGGAAAAAAAATAATTACAGAAATCTCCATACAAAACGGCAATTTCATAGGTAAAGACCTATTATTATATGTAAGTATGTATGTATATATATGTTTTGATTTGTTGTCGAGTCCCGTTACTCCGTGATTATGGCGTGTGCAATGCGCCGAATGTGTCGCCGAACATCGGAGACTCGACAACAAAATCAAAACATAGTAAAATTTTTTTTTTTTAATCCACAACGGGGTAGCACTTAGCCTTCATCACACCTGATGTTAAGTAGTGATAAGGCTGAAGGTGGAAGCGCACTACTCCTGGAATCCTCAATCACTGAGGAACTGGCTATCTTATCTCTAACTGCCGGAACACAATAATGCTGAAAACATCATTGTTATGGCGTCAGACTTAGATAAGATGGTGGTAGCTAGCCAGGCGGACTAAGAACAAGTCCTACCACCAACCAAACCGAATACAATATGTACCCCCACTGGGAATCGAACCCGGGACCTCTTGGTCTGAATTCGGTGGTGTGAACCACTAGACCACAGAGGCGGTTAAAAATCCCGCAAAAGTTATATCTATACTAATATTATAAAGAGGAAAGATTTGATTGTTTGTTTGTTTGTTTGCATCAAATAGGCTCCGAAACTACTGGACTGATTTAGAAAATTCTTTCACCATTAGAAAGCTACATTCTTCCCGAGTGACATTGGCTATATTTTTATCCCAATATTCCCACGGGGACGGGTATCACGCGGGTGAAACCGCGAGGATCCGCTAGTTTCGTCATAAACATTATTAAAAATGTCCTACGTGATTGCAAACCGGACTATTCGGCTTATATGGAAATACCGCCAATGCCACTGACGAAGCTTTCGATGAGTGAATCAGACTTGTATTGTATGATGTTTTGTATGTTCATCTTACATCAGAGTATGGGTAAAGACACCTGCCTTCTTTCTGCCGGTCGCGGGATCGATTTTCGATTCCCGCGAGCAATTATTTGGAATCATTATTTATTTTGGTCCGACTGTTTTTTAGTACATAAATTATATCATATTAAACAAATTAGGCACAGCCTTTTTAAGAATAAAAGTACTTATTGAATTATTGCTTCTATGCATACATAAAAGAAAAAATTAAGGTACATTTCGCAAAGGAACCAACCACCTTACAAGTTAAATTAAGAAGGTCAAGGAACATGATTCAACACAGTTTAGAAGCACATAATTGTACTAATGACATCTGCACACCGAACAGTCCAATTGGCCTAACCAGATCTCATCTTTGAACTCTGAAGTATATAAGCTGTCAGGCCAAAAATATATTTGGTGTACGGTCACTCACGAGCAATATGTATACAACATAGAACTTTGTCACATTGAACTGCAGTGGCGTGGATTGCATATAGGCATTTAAGCAGTGCCTACCTCGCAAAATCGAAAAAATTACCATTAAATTTTAGTATCTGTGCTCCGCAATTATTATTGGTTGAGCTCACTAAATTATGATACTTACCTAATTTTTATTACTTATAACCACTGACCTCTATTTATTAGTGCTTATAACAGAAACTTCCTTCATAAAAAACGCGCAGTGCGCGACAGTAGGCAGTCGCCCGGCTGCCTACTTGAATCCTATACAATTTACTATCACTGGCATTAATAATTTTTATTTAAATGAATACGACGAAATAAAAATGTCGTACTTCCCACGCGTAATACACTGACGTTCGACCTTCGCAATTTATCACCCTTTAGTAGGCATGCATACTAAAGCACCGGCGGTGTTTATATTTAGTTTTCTTTTTTGTCCAAAGATGGCTCTGTACGTTTCTACATGGCGGTGATACTTTGTTTACTCTATTTACATATTTTGCTACCTACCTCCTGTTGTCCTTAATTCTATTGTTGTACAGTATACATTGCCGTTAAGGCTTGAGCACACCAAACGCGGGTCAGGAGCAGAGCAGGTCAGTAGCAGCGCGGGAGTCGGCGAGAGTCGGTACACTGAACGCAGAGCAACGGTTTCAAATAGAGATGGGTCGTCGACGTATTTTTCGTTAACGAAACTAGACCGTCCATTACCGTCCATCGACTAGTCGATCAACTAGTTGAATTCGCGATAATGGAAGGCGTTCAATTCAATCGACTTATGCGCGGCGTCTAAATCTGGTCTAGTCTACGGGCGCGACGCTTCGACGGTGTCTTTAGTTAGTCTAGTTTTACGCATTATTTGAAAGTCGAATGAACTGAAGTTACAAAATAAGTTCATCCTGCACTGCATCGTTTAGCCAGTCCATCGACGTACTCTTTTGCGCAATATCAGAATGTTCTTGCCTTTTCACTCTAACAAATCTAAAAAATATACAAATGTCAACTCCTACCACTCCTACGCCATATTATACTTAAGGTCCAAATTGCTTTGTCCGACGATACTCAACGAACGCATACGTTTCGCGTCATCGTCGCGTTGTCAGTAGATAAGAACGCTGTGGACTCTCAGATTAGTCGTCTATGAATTCGACTAGTTCACGAATGAACTATAGACCGTCGAAGCGTCGATTGAACGTAAACCGTCTATTTAAACCGTTCGTTGATTCAACGCCCATCGCTAGTTTCAAAGCAGTTGCAATGCGGGCCCGCGTTCAAACCGCGTTCAGTGTGACGGGTTAGGCAGGCAGTAGGCATAATACAACTCTCGTCAACTGCTTTCGACGCGCTGCGCTGCACTGCGAACGCCCTGCCCCGGTGAGTCATGCTAACATGGCCGCTATAGTTATACAACAGCGCGGGCCCGCGCTCAAACTGCTCTGCGCCGCGCCTGCGCTGCTTCTGCCCCGCTCCCGCGCCGTTTGTAGTCCGGCAGTAGCAGTGCGGCTCGGCGCGGGGCAGAGCAGTTTGAGCGCGGGCCCGCGTTCAAATTTAGTGTGACATATTTCAAAGAGTTTCTTGTATTAAAACTTGCGCGGGCCCGCATTCAAACAGCGCTGCTTCTGACCTGCGTTTGGTGTGCTCAAGCCTTTATACTTCGTTGGAATCGTTGGTGGTTTTATACTCTGACCATGAAAAATTTTTTCTGTCTGTTAAAGTTCAGAAAAGAAAGGCACATCCGCACATGACACGCCACATAGGTAGTTCGTGAGAAAATTCTATGAAATGTTGAATATTCAAAAATATTTTTTTTTACATTTCTGCCTATAGGTTAGACACCACGCGGCGTATAGTGCCTACCTATTCTGAAAAGCAATGCACGCCACTGCATTGAAGCGTTCCAAAAGAAAACAATCACTGACACATAAGTCATTCAATATTGTAAAATGACATAGTCCTATCCTATGTTGTAGGTATACATATTATTGCTCGTGACTGTACAACCCGATCAACAAGTACAAGTATTACATTGAACTTTACTATTAGATTTAAGTACAGTGATTTTTTTATATATCATCATCAGGCCTTCCTTATGGATGGATAAAGAGAATAGGTCACGACCCACCACGCGGGCCCAATGCGGATTGGTAGGAATTAACGATTGCAAATTCAGCCAGGAAAAACGGCTTAACATGCCTTCCGAAGCATGGAGGAGCTGAAGATAATAAATTTTTGGGTAATAAGTACTTTATTTTATTATTTACTAATTTTTTTATTAACATAAGTCAAAGGTAAGGGTAGTTTTATTTTGACAAATGATCATAGTAAACAGAATGTCCTGTCATGTTTGGTTGCATTGCAGATCTTAGTTCATGCTGACAGATTGTATGTACAGTTGAAGCAATACATTCATGACCCATTTTGCTAATAATTTATGTTTAAGCGTCAAACGATAAAGCTCAGTCTCAATGTCAGCCAGATTGATTTTCGATCTTATTAAATTTTAATATCTGTTGGTAAATGATCTGAAAAATGCCTGAAAAGGTAGAAATCAGTGATTCATTTTGTAATTAGCACTAAGACCTGTTTTTGTAACCTTGTTTCTTTACACAATAAATAGGTACTTACTTACTTACTTACTTACTTAACTTGGGTGGATCATATATTTGGCAGAATCAGGATTCAAATGATTGCCCCTGCCTAGCAGCAGAGTTCGTTTTTAAAGGTTAATCTCTGCAGCTATCAGACAGGTTGTACAGAGACAGACATTGGTTGGACCATGGAAGGAGGCTTATTGGCTACCTCTTGCCATGAAACTAATCTAATAAAATTTTAAAAGTAGGTAAATAACCACTAAATACGATACCTTTCCTTTAATAATAAATTCCATTTATTTTGTGTATTAATTTTATTGCAGTTTAATTAATTTGATATTTTCCTGTTACCTACATTTAACTAGAGAATTGTTCTGATAAATACATTTCAATACAACTAAATATAATGGATTTTTTTATAATTAAACACTAGCTTTCTTTTCGCCCACGGCTTCGCCCGCGTGGAATACACGACGTTATCCCGCGGGAATGTAATATTTTACCGGGATAAAAAGTAGCCTATATCGCACCTTCAGAATTAAAGAGGCTTATTCCAAAAAAGCGAGTTTTCGGCAAACGTCGATTAAAGGTTGACAGTCTATAAATTATTGTATTGATTTAGAGATAATCAGCTGTGGTATAAACATATCCAAATACTTTTAATTATATTTTAAAGTCAACTTATTTATCCACACTGTGAACATGAATTATTATTAAATTAATAGATATCCATATTTTAATTAATTTAATTTAAATATAGTGCTTAGTTTGGGTCTTTGTTTGACTAACATTACAGTTTTTTAAAAAGACTTTTTTTGGCTTAGGTCTCTCTAATTCTAAATATTTTCATTCAGTTTTGTTTTAATTCTGAATACGTCTCTGTAATCATAAATTTTAAACTGATATATGGGTACTTTATATTGAGTAAAAATGCATAATAATAGTTAATATTTTTGAAAAGAAAACTTTACTCATAATAACAAAGTCTATAATCATAATTTTTTAACACACAGCCTCTATCAATCAGGAACGTTATGTTTTACTCTAAATTATACTTAAAATCGACTCAAAAATGTGCTCAAAATTCAGTACTTTCGTACTTTAGTAGTGTTCTTCAAAAATGTATTTAATAATTAGTCATAACATTTTTAACACTGTCAGTGTTTTTAATATAGTTAATAACATAGTAAATTGTTTTTTAGAAGTAGAAGTAAGTATTAATATTACTTCATTATTATAACAATCATCATAATTTTATAATAACTTTAAAAGACCAATTTGTTTCGAATAATGTAATTCTTTCAATATTTTCGGGTCATTTAGTTTACATTTATAGGCACTTTTGATTGATCGGACTGTTACTTCTTTTTTGGTTGAACAAGAAACATAAGCCTTTCCAGAGTTTCTCAAAACTTTTGCTACATTTTGCTTCCATTTCGAAGAATCCTGAGTACGTTTCCTCGATTTTCTGGTAGATTCTTCACCAAATTTAACAGAATTCGTCCTATCAGATATTATGGCATTAGAATTTTTGTTGGAAGAATCTGAAGAACTAGTGCTAGATCTTAATGAACGCGTGCACCAGCACGTTTAAAAACCAGTTTCCAAGAGACCTATCGGTGGTATAACTTGGATCTTAGTCACTTAAATCAGCGTCGCTTTCATTTGAATCGATAAGTGACTGGTGATAATTCTTTCTAGTTTTGGTTGTAGTTAAATCCGTTGCTTTCGATGTTGAAGGCCCGTGTATTGTTGGAGAGGTATTTACATCATTTTCGCAAGAAGTGGTGCTGGAACTAGAAGACGTTGATGTTGATCAACTCGAACACGAAGAAAGAAGAACTACTTGACCTAGACGATGAATCACGTATTTCTTTATTTTCTTGAATTTTTATTTCATCTGGTAGAGATCCTTTGCCAGATTTTGTAGACTCTAAGGGCCTGTTTCACCATCTCCAAGTAAGTTCTCAGATAGTCCATACAAAACTGTCAACTAAACTGGAAAGTATCTTCTAATGGGACATTGTGAAACAGGCATTTAATTCAGTATTGATATCTAATACTGAATTAAATCACTCGACTTTGTTTACTGTTTGTACCTGAAATAAAATTGATTTTATTAAATGTACGTAAACTAAATCTTTATTAAAATCGTTTAATTGTAAACAAACTTTATGGAAGCCGCTGGATGCTCTTCTATTCATTATAAGTAATTTTCATATTAGGTATTATTTTTGGTGAGTTTGGTATCTGAAATTATATCGCACAAAATTAAAAACACGAACGTGGTACGAGCCACTTAACTTAGCTCAAAGTAATTATTGTTGTTCCAAAAAATAAAATAAATATAAATTTCAATTTAATATAGAAGTATATTAAAAAATAATTTTACTGAAATACTTAGAGATAACTTTAATTTAGTTAATTTATTAAATAAATGAACGTACGTATGTCATAATAATGACAAAGATAAAATCATTACCTAGTCATTTTGAAGAAACTTTAACATCTCTTTATTCGAAAATTAGTTTTTCAAGATTTAACATTGTTATGACCCAACGTGACGGAACGTAAAACAAACTAATAGAGTAATAACGGAAGACCTTTCCCTTAAAAGTCATAGTCAAAAATATTCGTTATCATTACAAAAGGGACATAATCAAAAATAATGTGTTAAAAACTAACATAATTTTATATTTATATAGACCAAATTAGCAATAGGATGGTAATTTTTTATTTTTTTAAATTTAAGAATGACTCAATTACGAATAAGTCACTGTTGTACAAACATTATTTTCTATTAAATGGACTCTATTACGAATAGGTCTAAACTGTATTAAAAATAGTTAATTCTACATACCTTATTTTTAGTCGTGTATCGACTCAAATACGAATGGGTATTTCCACGCAGCGACCTTCTTGTAACACTCGCGACTCATTACTGGATGCGTCACTGTAAAACTAAAGAGACGCGAGGAATTGGACGGAGTGAAAGAGACCAAAGTGTGAGTGTCTCTCTTTCTACGCCACATTAGGTCGTTCTTTTAACACAAGTCGATGAAAGTGGTTGTTTAAAGACGTTTCATGACTCAAAGTCAAAATACCAAAATTTTGGATTGGGTCTGTCTAATTCTGAAGGTGCGATATGTCATTCTCCAGCTCCCAAACTATCCCCACATGAAAAATCTTGACGATCTGTTGGTCCGTTTTGGCGTTAAAGACGCGCAAACAAATACACTTTCACATTTATAATATTAGTATGGATTAAAAATTTCATGCACAGTCATCATTGAATATGGAATTTCAAATAAATTCTTAACAAAATTCATCCACAATTTAACCTAACACCACAAAAACATGGAAGTCAAGTGTAATCCGATAGGGATTACACCAAACTGCGATGACCTTCATGACATAACACCTCACACATGCCAAAAACAATGAGAGGAGGCCTTCAACCAAATAGCGAGGAAGTGGGACATGTATTCTATTGTCATAATGTAAAAATGTAAACAGAGCCAAATGGTCTTGAAACTTGAAAAAGTAATTTATACTTACTTTTTTTTTGTTATTGACAGCAAGCATTATAAAGCTTAACATTTTCACAGTGAAAACCTCGTTAAGTATGCAATCTGATTGAGCCCAAAGTCTATGTGTAATGTTGACGATACACAAGGGCCTCGAAAGAGGTGGGCTGGGGGCACCCCTCCCCACCCCCCAGACTCAAAGAAAGACCCAAAATTTTAATACTAGCGGCCGCCCGCGGTTTCACCCTCGTGTGGAAGTATGGGTATTCTAGTAGATGAGGGTGAATTTAATAAAAAGTGTTAATATGTGTTATATCCATAATCAATCTCTGTTGCAAATTTCATCCAGATCCGTTCAGTAGTTTATCAGAGTAGTTGTACACAGTGGTTCAGAGTAGTTTTTCAGAGTGAAAGAGTAACAAACATACATACATACATCCTTACTCACAAACTTTTGCATTCATAATATAAGTAGGATAGTAGGATCGGGATATATTTTATCTACAGGATCAAGTACCACACTGGTAAAACTTCAGGGAGCAGCTACTTTTGGTATAAAAAGTATTTTACTAAAGATAGATTGTTAATTGATTCACCAATTTGATTTAGATTAATTACTTATTGATAGTATATAACTAATTGTCTCTCTAGATTTTAATCAAAACAAGTTCTGCCGGCCAAGCATGGGCGGCTTTTATCACGCGACATATAGCACATCATGCTGTCTTGCTTACACCTCAGTGGGGTAAGCAAGACAGCATGACATGCTATATCATATTGCGTGATATAATATTGGTCATGCTAGGCAGGTAGATTTAGTGTAATATGATTAAAATTATTAATCCTTGTGATATTTTAACATATTTTTTAGGAGGAACCTATTTGATATATGATTTCCTCTAAAATCTTCACAAGATAGCAATCACTGTTAGGTTATTAGATGAGTCAGATTGACTCATTATTATAGTTCATAGTCAGTTTTGTTTTTGATACAAGTTCTGAACAGGTAAATTCAACATTATATAAAATGTTTAGATCAAGAAATGAAGATCACTAGAACAAATTCTAATACAGATGGCTTCTCATATAGTGACAACCTTACAAATAGTCTTAAAATTTCAAACAAATTTCAAGGTTTCAAACAAACATTCATCGGTATCGTTCCCGACCCGTGGTCCACCTGACAAGTTCACCTGGGAGGACTACGGGCACTTGTTCTGACCCTTGGTACACCTGGGTGGATTACGGACACTGACGCTGACCCGTGGTTCACCCGGGTGAGCTACGGATACCGACGTGGACCCGTGGTCCACCTGGATGGACCACGGATACTTACTAAGATCCGTAGTCCACCCTCCACCGGGTCACCTCGTCGTGATGAACTACATATTATGCACTGAAAAGAGTGAAATAAAAAATATTTTGTCAAAAAAAAAGAACCGCCTTTAAAAAAAGTGCAATCAAAAAAATACAATAATAGAAGTATTATTTATCACTTTTTGTTTTTTTTTTAAGGCGGTTCTATTTTTAAACAAATTTTTTTTTTTAAATCAATATTACAACCCCATTTCAATCCTAAACAGTTTCATGGTGAATTTGAGCAAGGTGCTAGAACTTTGAACGAAGTTTGCCCCCCTGTACCAAATTGGGGCAATTTTGTTTCGGTAGGGGGGGGGGGATTAGCTTTGCTTATTTCACGTGGTAAAATGATGAATGCAATGATTTTGTATTATGTAAAATTGTGTGCCCCCCTCTTGTATTTGCCCCTGTTTTGCTCAGTGGTATACTTTTAGACCCATGGATAATAAAGTTTATAGTAGTGTCCATGGTATACCTTTGAGGTGTACCAATGGTCATACTATTTTCAAAGTAGCAATAGACCACCTCTCGAGTGAACTATGGATAGTAAAATTTATAGCGGTTATATTAAAATTCAGAACAAGTCTCTGTAGTCCACCCAGGTGAACTTGTCAGGTGAACCACGGGTCGGGAAGGATCGGTATTAACTTAACCGCCTCTGTGGTCTAGAGGTTCACACCACCGATTTCAGACCAAGAGGTCCTGGGTTTGATTCCCATTGGGGGTACATATTGTATTTGGTTTGGTTGGTGGTAGAACTTGTTCTTAGTCTGCCTGGCTAGCTACCACCATCTTTTCTAAGTCTGACGCCATAACAATGATGTTTTCAGCATTATTGTGTTCCGGCAGTTAGAGATAAGATAACCAGGTCCTCAGTGATTGAGGATTCCGGGAGTAGTGCGCTTCCACCTTCAGCCTTATCACCACTTAACATCATGTGTGATGAAGGCCAAGTGCTACCCCATAGTGGATAAAAAAAATAACTTTATTATTAGTACAGTTGATAATTGAAGAATGAATGTAGATTATTATAGATAAGTTTTGGCAGGAATGCCCTTGATACACTTGTTTCAGCACAACTGCGTTATCAGATAATGGTTATCATATTATTATGCTACTGCATTTATTTTGACCACAAGTTTCAAATCAGGCTGGGGTATTCATCATAACTTCTTATGCAATGGATTTATAAAGCAATTAATGTCTGTTTGGTGAGGCTCAGCTGAATTATTTTATAAATTGACACCTTTGACGTAGTAAATAGGGCTACAGACAAAGAGTGACACAATTACAGTCTCCACTCCAGCTGTAGGGTGTAGTGAAAATAGCTTTAGCATACTTCCATTTTTTTCAAGGTCTCCCAGTGCACGTGTTTACAATCAAAGATTTATCGGCTACATCAATAAAGATAACGTAAAAAGCAGATTTCAATTGAACATTGTCTAGTTAAACAGCAAAAACTGACGTACGAATTAACGAGTGCACTGGACCAAGCAAAGTTGTGTCATTTATGTAGAGAGAGTGATTCACCGTCGCGCGATTATACGGCCGTTATTATGACAGAAAAAAATAACTTTAGAAAGGCCCCCTACCTTGTACACATCGCCATAGGTTCCTGAACCAATCCTCTGAATAAGCTCGTATTCATCTTGTGGGTTTCTCCGTGATATATCTGAACTCAAAACACCACCACTATGCGCCATAATCACTAGCGAGCACTAAACTAAAGTCTATTTACACTTTCATCTCATTATTCACATAATTATTAGCACATAACGTAGACAAATTTAATTATTTTTCCACCACAAAATTCGACATCTTCATCTGACGTCTGCCACTCTGTGCCATAGTGATGTGTCAACCAACTCGACTAGTAAATCAAGTGGGGCTGGACATAACTCGAGTTAACTCGAGCTGAATTCGATCTAACTCGACTCGAGTTTTGATTGACGCGGAAAATGAACAAATCAAACGATCACGATCACGAGATTACGGTGCTTTCATTTTTTTATTGCAAAATCGCTCTTATTTGAACCGAAATAAGATAGCACGGTGGCGTTGCTTTTAAGGGGGTTATCACACTGCCGCCCGCCGGTTGTATGCAAATGCACTGCGGGCTTTGTATGCAAATCAAGATTCTACAGCCAAAGAACAGAGAAATTACTCCATAGAAAATGTTCTATACCTACCGCGTTAATAGAATACTTTTTCTGCCGCGTCCAAAAATGCACCTACAGCTTTGAGTATAAAGTCACTATTGCTTTGCAGCTGCGCGAGACCACGTGACGTTAGAGCGAGCGGCAATCAGACTAGGGTTGATTCTTTCGGTAAAAGTATTTCAACCACATGTTTCTAGTTGTGTTTTAGGAAAATAAAAAGCATATATTTAGACTATTGTCGACTACGTAGGTAGTTATTTCGCGAATTGGTCATTAGTCGATACGCACAGCTCATAGGTGGTACAGAGCCCATAAAAAGTAGACTAATGTAATACTTAGGTATTATTTCGATAAATTCCTGACCTATGTTACACTATAGGTACTTTCATTTTGTACCCACCCAGAATAAAGCCGAACCATAATTTAACCAATTAACGTACCTACCTAAGTACCTACTAATTTGTTTGTTTATATATTTTGTAAATAAGTAAATTACTAACTTACCAGGGGGGCTACCGCGTAACTTTATGGGTATGAACTTCATACGTTTTTCCGAACTTTAAGTCAATTTCATAAGAAAAATAGCAACTATCAGTTCCCTGTTTTGTGTCGTCGGGTATAAAGATAGCTAGCTAGCAACGTTCAACAGAACAAAGCCGCAAAAATCTATCAAATTATGGAATTCAAATGACAGTTGAAGCCCATACCCATATCCATATCTTTTAGCCGGTAGCCCCCCTGGGGGTCTACCGGCTAAAAATATGAAGTTCAGATCCATATTTCTGATTTCAAGCCCAGACCCATAATATGGGCTTCAATTGGAGCTACCGGCTAACTGTTTTTCCGGATCTGGATTTCGCGAGTGAATGATAGTCGCGTCTTGTTGCATCATATCAAATAAATACCAATATTTAACAAAATATTATTATTTCTCTGCATTTTTTACTCTTATTATTTATATTTTAAATGACAACGGACAAAGTCGATAAAAACAATTAATTTAGTTCTCCATAGTATTAAAAACAAGTATTCCTAAAATAAATAATGTACGTATCAATTAATAACCAAACGCAAATGACAAGCCTTTCTACAGTATTCCACTTATGAAATATCTTTGTCCAATATGCATTTCATCAAAGAATTTATTAATGAAACCATTCGAAGTTGTCCTCGTCCAATTTCTTGGATCAAATATTTGATAAGTGGAATACCACCCTTAACTTTACTTTTTGAATTAAGTAAATAACACAAAATTAATAAAATATAACGAAAAAGGCATATCTTTGAGGGTCAACTAAGGTTTCTCTTCGATTTGTGTGCGCTAATTACGTGAACAATTTGACAAATGACCCCGTCATGGCAAAATTTTGTAGAATTTTGGATTTTTATTGTTTGGTTGGGTATTTTGTGGTTAATGTTCTTCATTTCCTCTTATGATACTACCCGTAAGGCTCATTATCAGAGCAAGGTTGCAGATATTTATCAAGATTTAAAGAAAAGCAGACCGAATGTTCCTTATAAGTTTAATATTGACATGATGGAATGGACGGCTACTCCAAGACAAGAACATTGTTTATAAGATGATAATTACAGAGAAAATCATTCAACAGAACCTTTAAAAGATAAACAGTACAAAGTATACCGTAATAATGTCTTAAAATATGTGTTGTGAACTTGTGACAATAACAACTTGGTTAATAAATCATGATGATACCATTTTGCAGTTCTTTATTTCTGGTTGTTAATTTCTTGTACTTACTTACCTACTTATACCTTTGTGTTTACATAAATTATTAGTATATTGTGACAAATTCAGACTAAACAAAGCCAATATTCTCAATTAAGAAGTGCCACAACACAACCCTTCCAGAATTGAAAATAAGCAATGTTTAGTTTCTTGAATTCATATTTTTAACACTTATTTATGTAACATAGGTAGGTACTTATTTTTATCATTATCTTTATTTTATATAAATTTGCTATGAAAGAGAAATAAAATTACTATCATTTATGAGGATGATTAAATAGTTAGACCTGTAAATACATAAGTTATTTATTTCTTCAGCGGCCAAATGTTATTTTATTTTCTATGATTTTTCAGTTTACCACATTTTATGTTTTCAGTTGCTAACTTAAATATAAATAAGTGGGTTTTTGACATTACAATATAACAGCAATTAAGAAAATTAACAAATTGTCTATCAACTCATAATTTTATTTGGAAAATATGAGCTTTAAGCGCTGTCTCCTAGAGTTGCACACAAAAGACAGGTATAGATGTGCATTGTAGCTATGCTATATTGTACTTAGTAAGTACAACATAGCATAGCATATTATGTAGTTGTACTACTTACTACAAAATACTTTTACAAAATAGCACATAACGTGGATTAGGTACTTTGAATAGAAATTGCTAAATAAATAGGTTAATAATATGGATTATTTATTCAGTAATTCTAAATAATTGCATCGTCCCGAAACGAAAAACAGACAAACTAGAGTTAGTCTGTTAAGTATAGAGTATCTAACAAATGATAACAGATGGGAGCTTTTATTGAAATTTATAACTTAAACTTCTATCGATTAGGTTTAAAATAAAAATTTATTTGTTCGACAGAAATGATTAAAAATAAGCAATGATTAAACTGTTCAAATAAAATAAAATTCCTTTATTTCAGACCATTTCTTTGCTTACTGACTATTTTAGTACAAAATCACAATATTAAAATTAAAATTGAAAAAGTAAATTAAAATATGCTACTTATGTTAACATAAAGTTTCACCTAGCAAAATATGGAGAGACTAACTTCTCTCCACTCTCCTCAGAATGCCTTTGAAATAAGAAGCCAGATGCACTGCAGAAACGTGGAAGCGCCAACAAGGATTTAAAGATGTTACTGTATAACACACGCAGGGCATTGTAGGAAAGCTGGATAAAGTTTGACCACAGACTACTGGTATAAAAATTTTGACAATAGGCTTTAAATAAAGTAAAATTTACTTCTACTGTACACCAAGCAAACCTGTGTCTCACCATGTTACCACTGACCAACAAAGCCCTGCATCCCTATCCATCTATATCAGAATAAATTGTCATACAGAGTTTCAGTTACTATATGCCCAAGGTATTTAAACTGACTTACACGGCCCAAAGGAATCCTGTTCAAAAGTAACAGGGGCACATTTTCAAGTCTCTTAATGTTACCCCTGAAGATCATGAATTCACTCTACTTCTCGTTGTACCTTAGGCCGTGCTTCCATATATAGTCCTCGCAGGAGCTTTTTGGGCCACCCAGCGATAGGCAGAGCAGCACAGCACCATGTCATCAGCATAACTGATATTATTCACACAGACATTATCTATATAACAACCATGTGTGCTGCTCAGCCCAGCGATGAGCTTGTCCATATATACATATATAAGAGTGAAGTCAGCCCATCCTGTCTAACACCACATAAACTCTTCAGAGCATGTATTTCCCCACTTTACCACATTTTTCTGATTACCATACCAATGTGCCAGTAGGTACATTTATAACCTCAGCCAACGAGAAACATCTTTAAGTTTTGTCCAAAGGTCCAAAGCTTATCATAACTTCATAACACACAAGATCAAATGCTTTGCTGAGGTCTTAAAACATGCATTTATAGGAAGGAGTTAGCTTTATAACATAATAAATAACAGAGAACTTTAACACAGCTCAATATCACTTGTAAAATAATATGTCAATCAAATGCACTTTCCGTAGACAATATCCACAAAAAAGTCGCTATTGATAATATCACACAACACAATTACTCCAAGGAGGATAATAAGTATTATCTAGCACTTCAGCACACTTCAGCCAGAATGGTGGCTAGGCTAGGCTAGTGATTTGGTTTAATTTTTGTGTTTCGGATAAAAATCCTCAAAGCAGTAAAAACAAAATATATAACCGTACCTACATAAAATAAAACTTTCCTTTTTTTGATTTACATAGTATCTTCATTACTTTAGTTAAATTCCTAATTTTTATCAAAAGTAGGTCAACAATTTATCTTTAAAGTTATGTAAATTCCGATAACGAAACAAGAAACGAAAATTTGAATTTCGCGGGTAAAATTCCATTACATGACTTCGAGAGAAAGGAACAGCGAAATAGCAATTTGTGTTTGTCTCTTTCGCTCCATCTTTTCGCTCTGCTTTTAAACTCTCTTCTGCTAAAGTTCAACGTTTTACAAGTGCTAGGGGTATATTTACTATAAATGAAGTTGATTACACTCAAAAGTAGCAAGTTACTTCACACAAATTGAGAAATTAAACTTTTCCATGAATCTTCCGATACCAAAATACTCGCCTGCAGGGACAGGAATACCGATATTTTTTTAGTATCGATATCGAAATATCGATATAAATACTGATATTTTGGTATCGAATTATCGATACTGGTACCAATATTTTATTTCAGTACTCGAATACTGATACCTTATGGAAAATTATCAGTATCGATACCGATACTAAAATACTGATATAATACCGATAAAATGCCTCTCGCGCTTTCATATTTTTTTTACTTTCGCCCGCCCCGCACTCCGCACGCGACACCCAACTAGGGTTGCCAAAACTACTATACAGTATAGTAGCCTACTATTTTTTAACCGACTTCAAAAAAAGGAGGAGGTTTTTTCATGTATGTTTTACCATAACTTCGCCAGTTGTTAACCGATTTTAATAATTCTTTTTTATCTGGAAGAAAATAGTTCATGTGTGGTTTCATGAAAAATTTAAAGTAGTCAGTTCAGTAGTTTTTTCACAATCCTGAAAAAAACACATAGTTTTCGGCTGGTAGTTCCTGCTTTACACGTCAATATCTTCGCGAAGTATTGACCAATTTTAATGATTCTTTTTTTATTCAAAAGAGTAAACTCCTGACGTGGTTACATTGTTACCAAGTTAGGAGCTGATCTTGGAATCCAGGGGAAATCGAGGAAAACCCGCAAATTTTATAGGTAGTTTACCGGTTTTATAGATTTTCTAAAGTTTTTTAAGTATTTGTATCTGGTAGGCATCTCATGCTCATGAGTTAGAAGGTACAACTCTTTAATGATTAGGAGTTAGAGGATTATTCTTTAAATATCGTTGATACGTAAAGATTTTTAGTTGTATTTTTTCAGGTTACTTAGGTGAGCTGATGATGAAAGGTAAAACTCCTTAACGCTTATTATTATTATATATGGGCTACAGTTTTAAACGTTGCACATTGTGCGACGCTTGCTCATTAGATTAGACACTAAAAATGGAAAAATAAACAAATTTTTTCAAAAAAATTAAACCGCCTTCAAACAAAAACTACCAACAAAAACTCACTTCTCAAAAAAACGTAAAAATAAAAAATGAATTGAATCATTCAATTCAAAGGACGAAAGGGCGGGACTTTATCTAATTAACCTTGGAACTAACTGATCTGATTGAAGTCGGTGTCAAGCCGAAAGTAACAAGAACAAAATATTTTGTGAAACAATAATACACAATTTTAGTTAGGATCTGTTTTTGCTTATTATGTTTGTTTTTGCCTTTTTGGTGGCGTCTGGTGTTGCTCGCACAAGCCCTGCCAGAATACCAGCGTTGCTGTAGGGTGACATTTTTGACACCCAGCAACAACATTATGCTGAGGCAGGGTCCTGATTGGCGCATCGCATAGATATTTTATTTTTTATTTTCTTTTATGTACTTAATTGTTCTTTGTTATCTGTATTCTTTTGTAGTGTGAACTTGTGATGTGATGTGCAAATAAATGTCTTTTCTTTTTTTCTTTCAATATATCATGCGCGGAGTGGTGTGAAATACATAACAATAGGAAGGTAATTTCAGTCGAGTCGATGTTGTACTTTTGTATGAAACAGCCGATTTTTTTTCTCGAATCCGTGGCTCTATTTTAAGAATTGTTCGTGTTGATCGTCACCATAATTTGACGACCGATTTGGCGCAGGGGTACGGATACCTGCCTTCTGCGCCAGAGGTCTCGGGTTCGATCCCCGAACAAGATAAATATTTGTGTAAATGAACATGTCTATTTGTCTTGGTCTCGGTGTTTTCTATGTACTTAAGTATATTAAGTATATTAAGTAGGTATTTACAAACAAAAAGTATTTAAGTATATATTTAGAATAGAGTAGAATAGAATGATTTATTTGCGAAATGTAGGTGTTAGTGTTTCAATGATGGAATTTGTCAATTTTGTTAGTGCATCACTACATATCCACTAGGGCATGGATCTCGGAATCTCGTGATATCGTAATATCGGAATCTCGGAACGTGAGAAACGATATTTCAATTCCGATATTGAGTCATCCAATATCGTAATATCGGAATCAGACAAATATTTTTAATTTACTTTTTATATAAACCAGTTCAGCGTTAGACAACACACGGAGTTACAATATAGATTTTAAACCTTGGTTGTGTTGAGCAGCGCTAAGCGCGATAGCTCAATTGACCAATATTTCTGTTACCAGCCTGCTTTGTATCGCTAAGCCTGTGATGCGACACAAGAACTATGACAGCGTTGTCTGCCTCGCTCACTGTTCACTTATGTGTACATCACAATCAAATGATTCACTAAGCCGTTCAAATAACTGCCTAGCTGCTTAATTAAAGGGCACCATTCAAGTAACGGCATTGATGTTATTCAGTTTCAGCAGCTACGTCCAAAACAACATGAATCAACTAGCTGGCTCATAGGTATTTAGGCCTTCACATAGTTGGTGACAAAAGTATGAAAAAATATGTAATTCAGTGTAGCGGTTGGGGTGCAGTTAACAAGAGGGTGCAGGACTTGAAAAATATTTAAATTTTAGCGAAAGGCTTACACTACTCGTCGAATTTTGCTATCACTTGTTAACGCTCTAGCCAGCGTTGCTTCATCAATGTGAGGAAACCCTCGCGTCCGAAAGAATCATTGTTACAAATGTTTAACAATCGATTAAGATGAAACAGCCATTCAATTGAGAATTTAATTATCTTTATGCATTCACAATGCAATTCTGTAGTTATACGAAAAATGTGATAGTAAAAAACCACGAGCCTTGCAAGTAGCTTTCAGGCGGTATTCGAACCCGCGCCTCCACTCAGGTATCCGGCCCGATGCTCTGACCAACTAGCCTACCGGAAAGCTTAGACGACTTTGTTGAATTTTGTTTGCTTTGCTGTTTGTTTCACCAGCGTTGGGTTATCAACGTGAGGATACCCTCGCATCCGAAAGAAACATTTTTTCAAATGTTTAACAATCGATTAAGATAGCAGAGCCATTAAATTTAAATATTTTAGTTATTTTTATAAATCGAATTAATCGAAATTGAATCCCGCCTGAAAGCTACTTGCAGTGCGCGTGGTTTTTACTATCACATTTTTCTATAGCTACATTTTCCTATATTTATAGAATTGCACCGTGAATGCATAAAAATAATCTACGATCTTAATAACGTGTGTTTTACAATTTAATGTTCAAAATAAACATCGCTCACCAGTAGTGCTAGCTGCTTGCACATCTTGCGCGCGATTCGAGTGAGAAAGAATCGCGGGTACTTTCGACCAATTAGATTGCTCGTAGAAAGCGCACGTGACTTAAGAAGACGTGCTGATTGGTTGGAATGAGCGCGACTCACACACGTGTTCAAAACACACTGATGTACTAGCCGCCAAGCGCGATTGTTGACCGCTGATAAACAAAATAGTGAAAAAAGTATCTCGTCTAAAACTCAAGCATAGTAATATGCCACAGTACCTACGTCTTGCTTATTCGCACAAAAGATTGATTTTATTGTACACACTCCATCCTCATATTCATGTAATTTAGAAAGAAAATGTGCTATTTATAAACAATTGCGCAATTTCTTACGATTTTTTGCGATTCTGATATTAATATCGGAATTCCGATATTGAGATCTAATATCGGAATTGAAAACCTTCCGATATTACATGCCCTAATATCCACCTTAAACGATAAGGTATACAAATATTTAAGTCATAAAAGCGCAATACAGTCATAGAATGCCAAACAATTACATTTTCATAAAGAACTTAACCGACTTAAAAAAAAATTGTTCAATGATAGTGAAAAATTAAATAAAAATCTAACTTAATAAACAGGAAATTCAAATAAAGTTAATGTCAAATGTTAAAATATATAAAAGTCAGAATAAAAATCAATTTAAAGGCGAAAAATTAAAACATGTCAAATTATTTCATTTGTCTGTTATCAAGTTTTCCATGACACAGTTTCTTAATGAAATTTAAATGGGTTGAGATAATTGGTGTGATTGTTAAAAAAGTAATTTATTATTTATCATCCTCTTACATCTTTGTACTAGGTAATTAAAATTTTGGGGTGTAGGTATAGGTAAATAGGTGAAGCGCGTGCATCTCACGAAGCAATCAAATTTTAATTTCAGGTAAAACTAAAAGAACCGTATCGCCCAACATCTTTGATTCAGAAGGGTGGCCAAAAACCAAGAATCCCAAGCTGGTATCGAAAATAAAAAATAATATGGAAAAAGAAAATAAGTTAAATAATGTATGCAAAAAAAAAAAAATGTATGTAAGAAAAAAACGAAATGGAAGAAAACATTGAGGCAAAGAAAGCAATTGTTAAATGATGTTCAGATGACTGAATAATGCTATTGGTGGTTATGACAAAAGGCAAGATTTGTTTTCACAAGTAATAGGTGAAGAATTAAAATTAATTCAACCGTGTATGCGTACACGCGCTTTTATTCGCGTTATGATTTTTTTGGATAGCACAAAAAAAAACATAGCAGTGACGTACAATTAACGGAGTCTGAGAAAGGCAACTGGTATACTCAAACATCTATCTAAAATGGCACAAATTATTGTGATTAACCTGATTCATAATAAGTGATTAAAATTATAATCTCAATATGTAAATGGGTAAATAGTTTTTTCTTACTGACTCCCAGGATTGTGGAGGGTTAAATAAAACAAAAGCCTACATTCAAAGGCTAGGAAGGAATAGTAGGCTGATGCAAAAATGAAAGGCACTTTTAGTGTTTTTTTTATATATTTATTAAATGATAATTATTATGTAACTAAATATTATAATAATGACATAAACAATCATTTTCTTTAAAGCTTAACTGATATTGCATTTTTTTAGATAGCAGTAGCATAGTAGAAACAAATTTTGCCGTCCCATTATTGATAAGAATGTTGTAATTTTTATAACAAACGAGAGTATTAATAACAAACGAAAGTAGGTAGTCACGCGAGAATAATGAAACATCAAATAAACGCTCCAGTCCAGCTAAGTTGCTCGCTGCTTGCGCGCTGTTGCCGTACCGTCTTTCCGCAAGTCGCAACCCGCACTCGGCCCCCACCCGCGTTACACGTGTCGTGCGAACTGGCAACGTCGCGTCGCAGCCTAGCATATCAGTACTGGGTATCGATAAAATTATCGATACTTTTATACTAGTACTTAAATTAGCGATACAAATATCGGTATTATATCTCAGTTATCGATTCCATTATCGATATTTTCCTTAAAATATCGATATTAGCAAATATCGGTATCCGGTCCCTGCTCGCCTGCTTCATTTGACATAGCGATATGAATCTGGGTTTCGAGTTTTTACTTTTTAATTTTTACAAAATACCGATTCTGGGCTTCAACTGTCAAAAATGTATAGAGAATTTTCTTCGTCATTCACTCTTTTTCTGACATATGGGTATGGGAAGAAATATGAAGTCCATGGAATTAGGCGGTACCGCCAAGTTCAGATTATGGGCTTCAAATGTCAAATAAAGCCCATATCCATATCCAGATTTTTTAGGCGGTAGACCCCCTGGTCATATTTACATTATTTTATCAAAAAAACTAATACATCCTCGTCTTTCTACATAATTAAGCTGGTAGACTAAAAAAAGAAATCGTATTATTTCTCTTATTATTCGACGTACACCCATCAACAGCACTTAAATTTCCACCACCAGCAGTCATTTTTCTTAAATAAAACTAACGTTTAACAAGCACAGATCACTTATTTGTTTCGTATGAAAACTAATTGACCGAGCGCGTAAGGCGTCCAACACACTGCCTCCGGTTTCCGCACTACCGGACGGAGATGCGGCGTGATTTATCATACACTGCGAGTTTTGTATGCACATCAAAATTCTACAGCCATAGTTAAGAAGCGCACTACCACAAACCGGAGCGTCGTGCGGTGCAGTGTGGGATCCGTCTTACACGAATACAGTGCGTGCGCGCGTCTGACGGTTGTTGGCAGCCCACTGAATTCTCACCGCCGGCGGCGGTGAGGGCGAGAGTAGGTTAGTAACGCGCGCAAGTACATCGAGTGAGAGACCCCTGGTATTACGGAACTTAGCCTCGATTTACGCAAATCGATATGAACTCTAGTTAGGTACGTGAATTTTAACTCGAGTTAACTCAAGTCACTTTTAACCCAAGTTGGCCCATCACTACTCTGTCTGCCACAGGGCTAAATTAAATGTTGCCAGAAATGAGTATCAATTTCTACTACAGAAATGTTTTTTAACAAAGAAAAGGGCTATGGCATAGCCTTCTAACTTCTATCAACAAACACACTAATAAACAATAGAGGTCAGTGCAACAAACAATACCACTAGACAATGCCTCACGAACTAAAATGAAACTCAATCAAGTTTGGTCAACTTATCCTATCCATAGCACAGTTAGTAGTAAGGCTGTGTCCATAATTACAAGGTTACAAGTTATGGTTAGGTTGACCAAAAATTGGTGAGCTAACGCGCACTTGTGATTTTAGTCGATCGATAGTTTAGTCGGAACTCGGAATCGTAAGACGATCGTGATTAAACTGTCGGCCGATAGTTGGGCGATAGTTTAGTTGAATGTACATAGTTAGATCCATGAAGCTCGACTTAATACTACCTCAGTATTAAGTCGAGCTTCATGGTTAGAATTTATAGCATCTACACACGTTCCGATCCGACCGCCGATTTGGTCTGCTCCAGACCAAATCTGGACGTGTGTAGCGTAGTCGTCCGACCATAATTATTATTCGTGTTTGACGCGGTCGGCCGGATTTGGTTCGCACGAACTTCACTTCCTACCAAATCGGAACGTGTGTAGGCTTCCGACCGGACCAACTTGGCAGTGTTGACAATTTTGGAGGTTTTCCCCTAGATTTAGGGAGAAAATATGTAAAAGCGGAAATATTTAAGGCAGATAGAATTACTTTAAGGGATTTTCAGAGGATTCAATTTAACGCTCGTTCATGAGTTTTACATAGGACTGAACGAACGAAAAGTTTAAATATGGCCATTTATGAAAAGATTCTTTTTATCTATTAGTTTTTTTAGAATATTTTATTTAAAAACTCGCAATTTGTCTAAAACTAAATATAAATAAAAAGGGCATAACACCTTATCAATAAGTGCTGCTTTTAGTAAATATTTAGCATGTTTTAGTATTTTTTGAAAATAACAGAAAATAAAAAAATAATGAAATTTTTTTTTATAGTACTTAATAAAACATTAAAAACCGAAAATATTTTTCTTTTTAATTTATTTATTGCAAGCAAATTGATGTTTTCAGTATTTATAAATAATAATAATATTGGGAGATTAGCAGTGGCTGGCAACACTGCAACAACGACTAGAGGTCGGCCAGACCAAATCGGAACGTGTGTAGCGCCGACCGATTTGGTGCGGCAGATTTGGTTTGAACGTGTGTAGGCGCGGATCAGATCTGCAGTGAAGTTCGCCCGCACCAAATCGGCGGTCGGATAGGAGCGTGTGTAGCGGCTATTATAGCCGCTACACACGTTCCGATCCGACCGCCCGATTTGGTCTGCTCCAGACCAAATCTGGACGTGTGTAGCTTAGTCGTCCGACCATATTCGTGTTTGACGCGGTCGGCCGGATTTGGTTCGCACGAACTTCACTTCCTACCAAATCGGAACGTGTGTAGGCTTCCGACCGGACCAACTTGGCAGTGTGACAATTTTGGAGGTCTTCCCCTAGATTTAGGGAGAAAATATGTAAAAGCGGAAATATTTAAAGCAGGTAAATTACGTTTAAGGAATTTTCAGAGGATTCAATTTAATGCTCGTTCATGAGTTTTACGTAGGACTGAACGAACGAAAGGTTTAAATATGGCCATTTATGAAAAGATTCTATTTATCTAATTGTTTTTTTAGAATATTTTGTTTAAAAACTAGCAATTTGTCGTAAAACTAAATATATATAAAAAGGGCATAACACCTCATCAATAAGTGCTGCTTTTAGTAAATATTTAGCATGTTTAGTATTTTAATGAAAATAACAGAAAATTAATAAATAATGAAATTGTTTTTTTTGTAGTAATAAAACATTAAAAACCGATAATATTTTTCTTTTTAATTTATTTATTGCAAGCAAATTGATGTTTTCAGTATTTATAAATAATAATAATATTGGGAGATAAGCAGTGGCTGGCAACACTGCAACAACGGCTAGAGGTCGGCCAGACCAAATCGGAACGTGTGTAGCGCCGACCGATTTGGTCTGGCAGATTTGGTTTGAACGTGTGTAGGCGCGGATCAGATCTGCAGTGAAGTTCGCCCGCACCAAATCGGTGGTCGGATAGGAGCGTGTGTAGCGGCTATTAAGATCGAACAACTATTGGCCGATAGTTTGATCGGTCGATTTTTATAGCATCTACACACGTTCCGATCCGACCGCCGATTTGGTCTGCTCCAGACTAAATCTGGACGTGTATAGCGTAGTCGTCCGACCATAATTATTATTATTCGTGTTTGACGCGGTCGGCCGGATTTGGTTCGCACGAACTTCACTTCCTACCAAATCGGAACGTGTGTAAGCTTCCGACCAGACCAACTTGGCAGTGTTGAAAAGGAGGTCACTAATAGTCCATACATCTTTGGCCATGTTTGTACCGTGAGGTACATAGGTACCAATATGTAGAGAAAAAATCGAGGATTCCGAAAAACGTATCATTTTACTTTTATATTTAGATAATACTAGATAATAAATTAATAAAGTTGTTAATTACTTGTAACACATTTTTATTATGTGGTAACATTGGATGTTCAATTGCGTTTAGTATCAGACTTCTGGGAGTCTACCGGCTAAAATATATGGATATGGACATGGGCTTCATTTGACACTTGAAGCCCATATTTTGTCTTTATATAGGCATAATATGAGCTTCAAATGTCAAATGAAGCCCATGTTCATACCCATATTGTTAAAAATATTTTATATGCTGTTTATTATTGCTAATGCATAGCTACTTGTCGTCCATTTTTATCAACACGTAATTTAATGGGCGTAAAACAATAAAAAATAGAAAATAATAATATTACAATAAGCAAATAAATTGTCTCTTTGCAAGTAACAAAACGCTTTTTGACAGCTTTTTGAGTACAAACAGATTATGTTCATAATCGTATCACAGATTATTTATCATAGACAGAGTCTAAAATGGCGTATTTTTTCAGACTGAAATTTTTTTTTTTTTTGCCTTTTTCAAATAACTAACAAACAAAGTTTGTTATTCACTGTTTTATTATTCACCGTTTCATAGAGTATTTTTTTCCATAAAGTGTACCTCGGTACATTAACTGGCCAGATTTTAGTGACCTCCTTTTGGAGGTTTTCCCCTAGATTTAGGGAGAAAATATGTAAAAGCGGAAATATTTAAAGCAGGTAAATTACGTTTAAGGGATTTTCAGAGGATTCAATTTAATGTTCGTTCATGAGTTTTACGTAGGACTGAACGAACGAAAGGTTTAAATATGGCCATTTATGAAAAGATTCTATTTATCTATTTGTTTTTTTTTAGAATATTTTGTTTAAAAACTAGCAATTTGTCGTAAAACTAAATATATACAAAAAGGGCATAACATCTCATCAATAAGTGCTGATTTTAGTAAATATTTAGCATGTTTTAGTATTTTTTTGAAAATAACAGAAAATTTAAAAATAATGATATTGTTTTTTTATAGTAATAAAACATTAAAAACCGAAAATATTTTTCTTTTTAATTTATTTATTGCAAGCAAATTGATGTTTTCAGTATTTATAAATTATAATAATATTGGGAGATTAGCAGTGCCTGGCAACACTGCAACAACAGCTAGAGGTCTGCCAGACCAAATCGGAACGTGTGTAGCGCCGACCGATTTGGTGCGGCAGATTTGGTTTGAACGTGTGTAGGCGCGGATCAGATCTGCAGTGAAGTTCGCCCGCACCAAATCGGCGGTCGGATAGGAGCGTGTGTAGCGGCTATTAATCGTCAGTGCGCGCACTGCCATTTAACTCTATACTGAATCCGAGAACGATCAAACTATCGCCCGATTAAAAATCACAAGTGCGCTTGGCTCTAAATAATGGCGCGTGGTCTTGGTTTGGCCGTTTGGCACAAGAAAGTATAATATAATAATATAAGAATAATATTTATTTGTTATACAAACACATCACAAAAACAATGTGGCACCGCAGCCTGAGTTAGTGTAAACTGTGCTACAGGCCACGCCGGTTCTCCCAAATAGTTATACATTTATTAATTGTGTTTAAGTAATAAAATAATAAACAGTTTGAATCGAGATCTTTACTAGCAAGCATATTGTTTTATATATTTAGAATATAGCGAAGCGACATCTAGTGGTAAAAAAATATACTTACTTTTAATGTGCTAGAATGAATGTAAGTTGGACAACAACTTTTCAGCAAAATGACATTAAAAAAACACGTTTTAAATATGTATACAGTTTTTGGCAACCGGAACAGAAAACGTTTCGCACTATAATTTCGATTTTGCCAGAGGCCTAATTAACGTCTTTTTCAAAACTTAAAAGACAATGCAAGTTATATTTTAAAGAAAGAAGTTATAATTAACCTTAGCAATAAAGTATTATCTAGAAGGAACTAGTTATAGCCGCTACACACGCTCCTATCCGACCGCCGATTTGGTGCGGGCGAACTTCACTACAGATCTGATCCGCGCCTACACACGTTCAAACCAAATCTGCCAGACCAAATCGGTCGGCGCTACACACGTTCCGATTTGGTCTGGCCGACCTCTAGCCGTTGTTGCAGTGTTGCCAGCCACTGCTAATCTCCCAATATTATTATTATTTATAAATACTGAAAACATCAATTTGCTTGCAATAAATAAATTAAAAAGAAAAATATTTTCGGTTTTTAATGTTTTATTACTATAAAAAAACAATATCATTATTTTTAAATTTTCTGTTATTTTCAAAAAAATACTAAAACATGCTAAATATTTACTAAAAGCAGCACTTATTGATGAGGTGTTATGCCCTTTTTATATATATTTAGTTTTACGACAAATTGCGAGTTTTTAAATAAAATATTCTAAAAAAACTAATAGATAAAAATAACCTTTTCATAAATGGCCATATTTAAACCTTTCGTTCGTTCAGTCCTACGTAAAACTCATGAACGAGCATTAAATTGAATCCTCTGAAAATCCCTTAAAGTAATTCTATCTGCTTTAAATATTTCCGCTTTTACATATTTTCTCCCTAAATCTAGGGGAAAACCTCCAAAATTGTCAACACTGCCAAGTTGGTCCGGTCGGAAGCCTACACACGTTCCGATTTGGTAGGAAGTGAAGTTCGTGCGAACCAAATCCGGCCGACCGCGTCAAACACGAATATGGTCGGACGACTACGCTACACACGTCCAGATTTGGTCTGGAGCAGACCAAATCGGCGGTCGGATCGGAACGTGTGTAGCGGCTATTAGTTATCTAATTTTATACATTATGACTATTGAGATTCACGGCTTATTGCGTAAGTTTGAGTTCTCAAAAGTATATTAATTATAAAATGCATTCCACTCTTTCACCTGCGCGAAATAACCGAAACTTTTAATCCAAGCCTTTAATAAAATGCAATTGATTTATTTCCATTGGTGGCGCCACTGAGCTCATCGATACACTAGGATTTTCGCATTTATAATATTAGTAGGGATAGGTAGGTAGGTGCGTGAAACCTTACTTAGAACGTAAAGCAAAATAAAAAACCTGCCCCCTGATTCACGAACCGTCGGAAACGGAATCGGATTCGAATTCTGTGCTTTGTCTATTCTATAGTGAGTGACAGAGACAGTGCATACGTTTCGCTGTCGGGAGCGTTTCCGACGGTTTGTGAATCCGGGGGCTGGCTTGAGCTGCCACTTTCGCCTCTTCATTGTTACAAAATGTCAAAACTAAAATTCTATAGCAAAAAAAAGGTCCGTCACATTTCCGCAACATGGTGAGGTTTTTATTTTTCTGGTTATGCCGCACTTCACGCTCGCCGAGTGGACGCGACGCGAGTGGTGGCGAGCGCGAGAGTGAAGAGACGACGCTCGTGTCGACTCGTGCGCTCTCGCTCGCCTCGCCTCATCGCCGCGCCGCCGCCGGCCGCTCGCTATTGGGCGTTTTCACATTGGACGATAACGGTAACGACACGATATCGGCACGATATCGTCGGACTGGCAGTTTCATACAATCACTACTAAATGCTTTCACACTGTGTCGTTACCGTCAACGATATCGTCTGTCGTGCCGATATCGGTGACGACACAAGTGCGGAAGATGCGAAGCCGGTTATTAACGAAAGTAACCAAGGGTAATTAACAGTTTATCTGTTATTTACTGCATTTTTGGGTTTTTACGCTAAAAGCCACCGCTAGGTAGCGCTTGTTTCTTGATTTGCTAGGTGTGAGTTCCGCGACGATTATGCCTGCTTGTTGATTGGTGGAGAGGAGAGAGGAGGTGGATCTCCTCCCGCCTCACCTCTCCCTTCTATTTCGAGTATGTAATATCGACAATGACCGAACGATAGTAATAATTTTTAAGTGACTTCAAAACTGAACTGATTTAAATGCGGTTTTCAGGAAAGTATTTGTTACGTTTAGGATAAAGTTTTAGTATTTTAACCGACTTCAAAAAAGGAGGTTCTCAGTTTGACCCGTATGTATGTATGAAGGTTTGTCCGCGAGATGCGGTTTTCAGAAAAGTATTTGTAACATTTAGGAGAAGGTTTTGGTATTACAACCGACTTTGAAAAAGGAGGTTCTCAGTTTGACCCTTTATGTACATTATGTATGTTTGTCCGTGAATATTTCACGTTATCGTTATCGTCCGTGAATATTAACTGATATCGTTCCGATATCGGTGTAATATCGTGTCGTTACCGTTATCGTCCAATGTGAAAACGCCCATTTTGTCGGTATTTTGGCAAAGTTCAAAGCGACGCGACGAGTGGCGAGTGCGAGCGCGCCCTTCACACGCTCGTGCACACCGCCACTCGTGCCGTGCACGCTCAGTGTGCTGAGTTAATTAACATTTTTTAATCGAAATACACATTAATTAACTGTTCTATTTTGTGTATAGTATTTATATATTATATTGTTCTACATTTGAAGCCCATATTTGGTGCTAGCCACAGATAACCTGTGCTAGCTAACGTGCATAAAGCTAGAAACACATTTCGCTGGCGCAGCGCGATCGGTTTCATACATTTAGTATGGCTAGAAACACATTTCTCTGGCGCAGCGCAGCGTATTCTCTCGGCTCCCATTGCGCCAGACCCCCCACCACTTTCTAGCATTGTATCGTCAGATGGCTCGGTAGCGGACTGCGCTGCGGAGCCTCTGAGTACAGGATTCAGTACTCAGAGTGCGGAGCTCTGCATTTTGCTTTTTACTACTTATGTTCTCCGATTTCTCCGCCAATAATGGGTCAATTTAAAAAAAAAATTTTTGATTAGAAGAGTCACCAATTCATTATCATGTAGGGTTGTTAATGATACTGTTAAAACAGTATTAAAGTGTTTTTAGTACACTATACTTTTTAATTTTATAACAAAAATAATGTGTAAATCTGATTTGAAAATAAATTACACTAAATATTTCTAAAATCGGTTCAGTATTTTTGAGTTTATCTATTACAAGAAACAAAGTGAATTTATAGTATTAGTATAGATATAAATTGCATCTCGTATTCATTCATCATCATCTTATCATCGTAATCATCAACATATTTTTTTTGGATTTAATATGTTCAAGTAAGAACAGAAATTGTTTTCAAAATTAGAAGAAAACATAATGCAGATGTTAGCTCGGCAACGACTCGATTGACACTGATCAAAAATTTCGTCAGCAGGACGCGCTGCGCCACACTAGTAAAGTGTGCACACCCGGGTCGACGCTGCGCTGCGCTGCGCCAGAGAAATGTGTTTCTAGCTATGGTTTCAAGCATAGATGTATTATTCCTGGTTTCTAGCTTAAAGCTGTTGCAGCAGCGATTTCCGTCTCCGTGGCGTCACGTCATTCATCTTTGAAGTTTCGGCGATATTATAAAAAGTACTCTGTGTTTCGGCGGCAACCATGAAGCTCGACTTAATACTCTGAGGTAACTGGAGTTCTCACCTGAGGTTCTCACCCTGAATAAAAAAGTGTACCCAGCAAATTTGACATTTATGTATGTAGTGGCTGTCAGTTGTCTCATATGACCATACGTATTTTTTTAGAAAGAAAGAAAGAAAATTATTTATTTAGTGACACACACTCGGCCGGCGGTACAATAAGGTGGTAAACATGTAATAACAATGTGGCACTAAAAGGGTATCCACTCAGCATGTGTCGGATGTCATAGACACTCCGACGCTGATCTTCCGTGGGTACCTGTGTTTATGAGAGCACTACTGGTCACACTGCATTTCTGAAAACGCATAGCATAATAGGGAAAGGAGCTACATAGTAATAAATAACATAATAACATAAGCTAAATATACATAAATACAAACTAAATGATTATATACTATAACACAGCGAAATTAAATACTAGTAATTTTAACTTTTTTGGATTTCAAGCAAATACTTTTTAAAATTACGTTTGAAAGCCGCTACAGTACAACAGGCTTTTAAAGGAGGAGGTATGTTATTCCAGCACTTCGTAGCAGAGTATCGAAAACTGCCACGAAATGCAGCTGTGTTGTGTGTTGGACATACCAGGCGGGATGTAATCCTAACTTTACGACGGGAAAATGAAAGTTTGTTAAACAAATAAGGAGGATTCTGAGTTTTAATAATGCTAAATAGTAAAGATGCAAAATGGAAAGAACGTCTAGATGTCATGTTAAGGAGATTACCTTTATTTAAATACGGGGTCACATGGGCTCTATGTGGAATGTGATAACAGAAACGGGCACAGGCGTTCTGAACGCGTTGGATAAGCTTTTTAGTGTAGTTAAAAAGACATTCTCCTATCACTACGTCAGCATAATTTAGCTTTGAAAGTATTAGGGCTTCACAAAGATTGATTCTAGTATCAATATCCAAATAATTTCGTACTTGGTACAATACTTTGAGCCTATAAAAGCACGCTTTAACACTTTGAAGAACATGATCATGAAACCTAAGCCTATTGTCAATGAGAATCCCCAAACTTCTAGCTTCTGTTACTTGTTCAATAACTGCATCTCCAACCTTAAGAACAGGTTTGAAAGAGTTAATCCTAGTTACCTGAGCGTGAGAACCTAATAAAATATACTTTGTTTTGTGCGGGTTAAGAACTAAACAATTTTTAGATGCCCATTCATTTACACGGTTTAAGTCTTTGTTAATAAGAGGTAAACAATTTGATGTATCTTGAGGCTTAAAAGAAAAATATATTTGAAGATCATCTGCATAAACATGATAATTACAATGTTTGATGGAGGCAATCAAATCAGCACTATACAAATTGAAAAGAATCGGGCCTAAAATAGATCCTTGTGGAACCCCACGTGATAAAACAGCTGTTTTCGAAACTGAGTTTTTCCCATTATCACATACAATAACGCGCTGAGTACGGCCACTGAGGTAACTAGAGAACCATCTCAGAGCGGTACAGTCAAATCCGTAAAATGATAATTTTGATAATAATAGATCATGGTTGATGGTATCAAATGCACGGGAAAAGTCAAGGAGAACCAGAATTGATCCGTGGCCGGTGTCCTGTCCAGCAAGAATATCATCTATAACTTCAAGCATGGCTGTGGCTGTACTGTGGCGAGCACGAAATCCAGATTGCTTAGGTGGTAACATGTTATTAGCATTTACAAAATCTGTTAATTGCTGGCACACTAGTTTCTCTATTATCTTTGACATGAATGGAAGAATGCTTATGGGTCTTAGATCTTTCAAATTCGATGGATTGTTAACTTTAGGGATTGGACTAACACGAGCTTCTTTCCATGCTTCGGGAAATATACCAGACTGGATAGATTTGTTAATAATTGCCGTGATGACCCCAAGTGTTCGCGGCTAAGTCATCAGAATCATGTCGCGAGTGATACCATCCAGGCCCTCAGCGTTACTATTAATATTCATTATAACTTTAGCAACGGATGTTTCGTCGACAGTACTTAGCTTGAAACTTGCTATGCCAAATCTGTAATGTTCAAAATAAGTGAGATCGGATATCGGAATTTTATTATTACCAGGTGCTTCTACAAAATAATTATTAACTACATCAGGGTTACTGAGATCAGGAGGTAATGAAATGTCTTTACTGTTAAAATCAACTATGTTATCTTTAATATTTTTCCAGATTTGTTTAGAGTTTTTTGTTTTAGAAATCACATTATGTTTGAAATAAGCTGCCTTTTCAGCACCAATTGCCTTGTTCACAGTAGCTTTTAGATCTTTATAGTATTTTATATCAGAAACTTGACCTGTAGCACGAGATTTATTATAAGCTTCATCTCTTAACCTCATCATTTCTTTTATTGTGGTTGTGATCCAAGGATAACTACGGTTTTTTATACACACTTTTTTAATAGGGGCAAATGTATCGAAAATATGCAGTAAATATGACGTGAAATCTGAAAGGGCCTCATTAACATTTTCTCCAATCAATCGCTCCCAGTTAATAGCATTCACAAGTTTATCAAATTCCTCAAGATTCACATCTTTCAGTGGTCTATAGGTAATCCATTTTGGTTGAGGTTTAATTTTTTTTATCTGTAAGTTAAAAGATATAAAAGCATGTTTACTAAGATCTGATATGAGTTTGACGGTTACATTAGACACTTTTGATGTACTGCAGATTAAGTCAATTAAAGTTTCAGAGTGATCTGTAAAGTGAGTTGGTTCAGTTACATATTGATTTAAATTAGAGCATTGTAAAAAGTTTGTCATTTTTTTGTGTTCGAATCTTGTGTATCAAGCATATTTATATTAAAGTCTCCCATGAGTACAATATGGTCAAATCTAGAGAAGGAATTCAGAGATTCAGTAAGTGCATCAATAAACGTATCTACATTTAACCAGGGGGGCCTGTAAGCAGTACCGATAGCAAACTTGGTCTGATTCAGGGTCACACTTAACCACATTTGCTCAACAGTAGTAGAATATGGGTGTTTTATTTGCGCACATGGATGCCGTCGCGTATATAAAAACCAACCCCTCCACCTCGGGATTTTAAAGTGTAGGTGAGACGGAAGACAGCCACTGTGTAATTTTTGGTGACAAAAAAGTGTTGTACTGCACTCTCCAGTTACCTCAGTATTAAGTCGAGCTTCATGGCGGCAACTGAGCCTATGACTGAGCTAACCATGAAGTTCGACTTAATACTGGTTACCTCAGTAATAAGTCGAGCTTCATGGAGCTAAGTGCCACAAACTTTGCTGTGCCGGTGGCCAAAATGTGAAACTAGCGTGTTTTTTTAATGTCATTTTGCTGTCAAGTTGATTTCCAACCATAGCGCTGCTAGCGCTGAAGTTCTTAGAAGTCAGGGCCGGTTAAATTGTAACAAAAAAAAGAAAACAATACGTAGCGCCCAAAGAATTTATAATACAACAGGAAGGTCCACTGCTGCTAAAAAACGGTCCTAATGAGATAGTAAGAACGAGGTCAGTTTATCTCACTCCATCCCATTACGGCGGCCACGAACATGCGCGATGGGCGGCGGGCGGCGACGAGCGAATTGCGATCTTGCTTGACAAAACGTCAGAACACGTAATTCGGCTTGTAATGTTGCTACTTTAACATTCTGAAATCTATCATTCAAATTCTTTTCTAGGATAAGCTATAAAAAAATTAAACGACCTGATACATTTTTATGCTTAATACGGTAATACCTAAATTAATATGCGATGTTTTCTATTGACTAAAAGTAATACGAAGCGGAAATTTTACGAAATTTAATTTTTATAAGGAAGGTTGTGAACCATAAATCTACTAAACCTGTTATTTAAGAGTGCTGGCAATTTTAGAGAAAGGGACACCCTCACCTCGTTCTTGCGGTCTCAGCTGGACCGTTGACATTTTGTATTGAAATATAAACCTTATCTCTTAAAATTAAAGTGTATTTTTAAATACACAAAAATACGGAGTGCACCTTCCTGTTGTACGTAGTACTTATAAATTCCTTGGTAGCGCCCAAGGAATTTATAAGTACGTAGCGCCGCTGTCACCGGAACAGAAAAGGTTGTGGCATTGTACAGTGCCACAACCTTTTCTGTGCCGGTGACAGCGGCGCTACGTACGTTTTTCTTTTTTTTTGTAGTAATTTAACCGGCCCTGACTTCTAAGAACTTCAGCCGCCAGCAGCGCTATGGTTGGACATCAACTTGACAGCAAAATGACATTGAAAAAAATCACGTTAGTTTCACATTTTGGCCACCGGCACAGCAAAGTTTGTGGCACGTACGGCCGTTTGTCCACGGACGATCCGGTCCGATTTTTTCTCGGATGACGGAAGCTGGTGTTTTGACTTAGACGGATGGAAACAGGACAATCAAAGGAATACCACTCTTATTACCATAGTACTAAGGGTGAATAAAGGGTAGGTAAATCCAATTTCTTGGATCCAAGAAATTGGATTAAATATTTGATAAGTGGAATACCACCCTTAGCATTATGGTAATTAAGGTTGGTATTCCTTTGATCAAATGCAATATTGGACAAAGATCTTTGATAAATGGAAAACCACCCTAAGTTGCTGTCCAGGCTGTCGGACATTTATCGCAGAAGTTTACTTGCAGGTGGAAATGCGGCGTAAGATAAATATATAAGGTCCTTCTTAAATAGTGCACATAGTTTTAAGGGGTCAATGTACTCATGCATACAAACAACTTTTACTATGGTACCAACATTGAAATCGCGAAAAAAAAATCAGCTGTTCCATACATTTTGATCTATTCGATTTAAAGCCCCCAGTACAGGTTGGCCGACCATGGTCGGCGACCATGACCAATACATCGTACATTGACACTTTTGAAAGAACCTTTTTAAACTTGTTCATTAGCTTAAATTAGGGGGCTTAAAATTTTCTATGGAACAGCTGTTTTTTTTTTTGCATGAGTAGTGGCTGTCTTCCGTCTCACCTACACTTTAAAAAAATACGTATGGTCATATTCATATGAGACAACTGACAGCCACTACATACATAAATGTCAAATTTGCTGGGTACACTTTTTTATTCAGGTTGAGAACTCCAGTTACCTCAGAGTATTAAGTCGAGCTTCATGGTTGCCGCCGAAACTTCCTTTCTACTTTTTATAATATCACCGAAACTTCAAAGATGAATGACGTGACGCTACGTGATCGCTGCTGCAACAGCTTTAAGCTAGAAACACATTTCTCAGGCGCAGCGCAGGGCAGCGTCGCCGTCGACCCGGGTGTGCACACTTTACTAGTGTGGCGCAGCGCGTCCTGACGAAATTTTTGATCAGTGTCAATCATAGATACCACCATATCATAGAGACCACGGCTATAGCAACAAGGCCGAAACGTCAAGCTGTAAGTACATATGTACTACATAATAAATGTCGCGTCGAGTCCCGTTAACAACATACAAATTTCTTGGTCCCGTTACTCTTGTTTATAATTATAATTTATAGTCTTCAAATGTTAAATGAAGCCCATGCTCACATATCCATATTTTTTATTGCCGGTAGCACCCGACCTTAGCGTACACCACTCGGCCACACGGAAGTCGTCGTAATCGTAATGTTGTATTGATAGTATCAGCGATGAGAATAAGTTTTTTGTAAAAACTTCGTTTTTATGACAAGCTTTTTTGTTGACTGTACTTTATATTGTATTGTCATCCAAATCAAACCTGTAGGTCTAGCACAACTTAGCGCGACTCTTTGTCGCGCTCCTTTCAACCAATCGGCACGTTGCCTTAAGTCACGCCCGCTATCTACGAGCGATCTGCAGGGCTAGCACAACTTAGCGCGACTCTTTGTCGCGCTCCTTTCAACCAATCAGCACGTTGCCTTAAGTCACGCCCGCTATCTACGAGCGATCTGCAGGGCTAGCACAACTTAGCGCGACTCTTTGTCGCGCTCCTTTCAACCAATCAGCACGTTGCCTTAAGTCACGCCCGCTATCTACGAGCGATCTGCAGGGCTAGCACAACTTAGCGCGACAATGTCGCGCTCCTTTCAACCAATCAACACGTTGCCTTAAGTCACGCCCGCTATCTACGAGCGATCTGATTGGTTGAAAGTGCCCGCGACTCTTTCTCACTCGTGTCGCGCTCAATTTGTGCTAGCCCTACTGTATGCAAAGTTTCAGCTCAATCGGACACTGGGAAGTGTGTCAAATTTAGCTTGCAAGATTTGTCCCCCACTAACTAACATGGCAAGTTAAATAAAAGTTTGTAAAAATGAAACCAACGTCAATGTTAAAATGGTATATTTATTACAATCCAATATCTCCGACCGGCGCCGCGTAACGTCTTACAAAATTTGTTTAGCGCCGGCTTATAAACCTCTAACACTTTATTATAAAATTATATATTCTTTTGGTACAATCCATGTTAAGTGCACTTTTACAAACGTTTTCACGTGAAGGCTGTCGCACAGAGAGGGTTAAACCCCCTTATGTGAGGGGACCGTTTGGGCACATATCGAGGGCCTTTCCAGCTTCATACCATTAGAAAAATCACTATATTTATATATTACACAAGAATAATAACACTTTCAAGCTAAAACAATCCATTTCAACAGAAAAAATGTTATAACATCTTGAGATAATTTAATTGGTGATACATTTAGATATTCTTAATATAAATGCAGATGATATTACATAAATAGTGGTTAGTTTATGTTTGAAAGTTAATGATTGCTTAAGGTTCTCACCTACGCCAATTCAATGTATACTTTTGCTTATAACTTTTTTATTCCTTATCTTAAAAATCTAAAATAAATATATACGATGCATTACTTATTAATCTCTAGTTCTGTTTATTAAAATTATTTAAATTCATTATAGTTATTGAAAAAACTTAATAGCTATGAACATCAATTTCACAATATATGTGTCTATAGATTCGTAAGTGTTAGATATGCGGTGATGTACTTACAATAAAAAAAACTTATAAGTATTTATCTTCAAAACTGTGCATTCGATATTTTTTTTTAACGCTCAATTTCGGAGAAATAGGGAGTTTTCACAATAAAGAGCAGCGGGTGTCCTAGCGGGGGCCGGGCGGCAGACGGCCGATGGTCTTCGTACGGGGTGGCTGTGTTGCTTATTCCCACGCGCACGTGACACCGATTTACGTAGCATTATTTCGCGATATTTATTGTTTCGTTAGAAATTGCTTTTTAGTGACAGGACACAAATCTTGTGAATTTTTTTTTACGTTCTATATTTTGTGGAGGACACGTTTTTGTAAATAAGTGATTTTTGTAAATAATTGCACATTTCTTAAAAAAAGGTTATTTGGTAGATAGGTACTTTCGTAGGTAGTTTCGATATTTCTATTTTAGTTTTTTTTACCTAAGTTGTGTAAATATAATATAAATTTTAATATAAAACTCAAAATGCCTAGACCTACAAAAAGGAAGAGATTTTATTTGGAAAAATTGAAAAAAATTCAAGAAAGAGCGTAAGTATACTAAGATTTTTTTTTCTAAACATGTTTCCTATTTCATTATTAGTAGGTACCCATAAACTTATAAATACCTAAAAGCGTTATTACTTTTATAGTCAATTGTTTTATTTTCCACTTCTAAATTCTCATTCGAGTTCTAAGTAGGTAGTAGTCGCTATTTTCGAGCATTTTGACTAAGTAGATTTGGTCTAACAGAGCGACTGCAGGGTAGTAGACTAAAAGTCAGTGGTTCGTTTCCTGCTAATGAAGTTTTTTTTTGTTTTTATTTTTGTACACTAAATTTTATAAGTACTAATATTATTATTACTTGTTCAAAGATTATTGATTAATCCGATTATGTATTTTTCTTTCAGAAAAAAAAAGGAAGCTGGGTGAAAACACAGTGTAAGCAAGTAATGTAGTCTAGGAGCTAAATTACGTTTTATTAAAGTTTTTCATTTCTCATATTCTGGAAATAAGTTCTAAGATGCCTAGGCAGCGAGTACGTTTTTGGTCGAAAAATATACTTAGACCTACAAATGTATAGAAATAAACATAATTTTTGTCGAAATATTCGACTTTTTCTTAAAAGCGGCCGATGTTCAATTTGTTGCTCGCATCGCATTGTAGTTAGTTATGCCAGGCGTCTGTCACTCGATGTACTTGCGCGCAAATCTCGCCCTCACCTGGTGCAAATCCATAGAAATTAGGTCCGCAAAAGAGCTAGAATATATGCGATAGAAAGAGATGCAACGAGTAGCCGTTCGTAATTTGCGCCGTACAAGCTGAATTCCACTTTATTGCGTTATAGTTAGTTGCTATTTATTTAAATAGCGGTGTGCAGTATCTGTTACTAGTAACTATTTAGTAATCTGTGGTGATGTGTCGTAATTTCATTATGAAATAATTTATATATTTTTTATCCTCAACGGGGAATATATCATCCGAACAAAGCATTTTATTAGTAAATGCCATTTTTCGTTTCAAATAATATGTTTTTGCTAGTTTAGTTTATTGTTAGGTCTACGACATTAACAATTAGTGAAATAAATTATATACGCTGCTTTATATTTTCAGAACCATTAGCAATGAAGTATCACAGGAAAATGATACAAAAATATGTCAAGTCCTAGCCACACCAGAGTCATCGTCTACTTTGGACCATCAAAACATTGAAAATGACTATGAGGTATGGATGGTGGTGGGAATGAATTTTCATATAAGTACCTAACTTTTAAAACGGCTCTAAAATCAGTGTAGTGCACAAGCGCCCTAAGGTTGCATTGTTCTATGTATTAAAGGAGTAGGTAGTCTATGTGTTTAACAATTTAGTATCATTTAGGTTAATTATATATTATTTTTAATTACACTTAATGTTATGTTACTTTTTCAGTTCTGCATTTCACCTGAAAGTGAAGAAGTGACGAGTAAAAAAATTGGGAGGAGAATTGTAGATGTCTCATACTTCTCGAAACAGTTACTGGAAATATGCAATCACGGACCTTTGGGTTGTTCAGCTAGCGACATCACGCGCACTTGTGATTTTTAAGGCGATACTCGGAAAAAATGTGCTGAAGCGAGATAGCAATGAGAAAACGACGCGCGCGGGAGCGAGACCGATTTTGCAGATTAGGCAAAAAAAACACAAAATCACTTCGTATTAAAAAACTACAGCGATTAAAAAAAAATGCTTCTATACGTTCCTCAATATTATTGGTGTCCACTAATTAAACTAATTTCCAATAGTGTAAGTAACCCCATTTAAGAATAATTTTCACTTTTCGTATTTTCTAGAGGTCTTTTCGAAAATAAAAAGTGTCGAGGCAAAATCATAAAATCGTGTTTTTGAAACTATACGATTCTAGATAAAGGTATGAAGAAATATATATCTTATTACCAGATTTATAACAACTGTAACCGTCCTATAGTTTTAAATCAAAAAGTCCATATTTTTCCGAGTAGCGCCTTAATCGGGCGATAGTTTGATCGTTCTCGGATTCAGTATAGAGTTATATGGCAGTGCGCGCACTGACGATTGAAAAAAAAACAACCCTTGGAGTTTCTTGCCGGTTCTTCTCCAAGGCCTCCCGCTGTAGGGTTTGCGAACCGATGGCGTAGCTTCTATGACGTTCACAAGTATTGTAAATAACAATCTAAATTGAATAAACAAATTTTTTGTTTGTAATGATTTATTCCCTTCAGTAGACTTAATTCACCTAGGCCATATCACCTGGGTGAATTAAGTCTACCAAAAAGTATACTTAATTCACCAAGGTGATTTAAGTGCACTCTTAAGTAGACTTAATTCACCCAGGTGATTTAGGTGCACCCTTTAGTAGACTTAATGCACCCAGGATATGCAACCTGTACTTTAATTATTTTTAACATTGCGTTGCTGATTTCTCGTCAAAATTGTACCAAAAACTGAGTTTTATCAAAATCGGTCTATAAACAAAAGCGTTGGCCTCCATCTTGAATTTTAGATGTTTTTTTTTTGCGAGAAAATGCGAGCTATGAAGAAACAAACAAAAAACATGCGCAGTTGCAATATTCAGTACAAAATTTTCTTCTGCACAGATTTTATTGTCTATGGTTGGGTTTAACTTATATGCTGCGTATTGTATAAGACTGCACATAGCTCGGTATAAACTATTTCGCCAAGGCGCGTATTTTTTTTAAAACAAAGAAGTCAAAAATCCTTTGTAGAGTGCTCGTCAGATAAGTCTGCGCGCGGTAAAAATCGAATACTAATCTTTTCTATAACATTAGAACAAAAAAATACACTATAACTAGCGTCAAAAACGCGCCAGTCACGCGCAAAGTTATTCGACACACACTCTAGGTAAGTACCTGTTTTTTACTACAGATCACAAAAAAATTTGTTACGTTCAATTTTTTTCCCGACATTAATTTGTTTTTCAGAAATTTACTCACGTTGTATTTTTGTTAAAATTCGAAAAAATACTGTTTTTGGACTTAGTGGCATAGGTGAATTAAGTCTACTAAAGGTTAAAATTTTCCTTCGGTAGACTTAATTCACCCATTTGCAGGTGAATTAAGTATACTTTTTGGTAGACTTAATTCACCTGGGTGATATCACCTGGGTGAATTAAGTCTACAGAAGGATTTATTCTATCGATTGTCTTACTTTTTATCAATGCCCACTAAATCGGTAAACAATACATCATCATCATCATCATCATTTCAGCCGTACGACGCCCACTGCTGGGCATAGGCCTCCCCCAAGGATCTCCATAATGATTAAAAATAATGATAAGTAAAATTTGTAAAAATAAATTTGTACCTATACGAAAATGATAATTAGCTCTTGGGCTATAATTCAGTCAACCAGTAATGTGCGTGAAATATCCGCTAGATGGCCGTTACTAAGAATATGTTATTGGTAGTTCAAAAGAGTTTGTTAAGATGGCGTTGTAGTGGTGCAATAACTTTTGTAAGCAGAGGGGTGAGGACCCGTTGGTGGGGTGCGAAAGAGATCAATTGCGCAAGGTCATTCGCGTACAAGAGCCTCTTAAGAATTTATGATTCATACATACTACATAAATTAAATGGGAGTCGTTAATGCAAATTTAGAAAATTCTATGAGTCTTTTTATTAAATAAATTATATGACTTCTATAAGTACATAAAGGATAAAATATATGAAAGCCAAAATATTTCGTTGTATGAATTTCTGAAATCAATGTTTTCAAAACAGCTTATTTAGCTAAATCACCTGTGAGCATTTGGTGACTTAAAAACCATTTTAATGAAATGGAAATGGCCATAATAATTACTGTATCAACAATATTGTATCAGCACGGATTACTACTGTATCTAAATTTACATCTATGTACTTGGAACTTTTTTTGCAGTCTGTGGATTACAAAACGATTTAACAATATATGTATTATTTGTATTAACAAAATTGAGCTACATAATATATATTTGCTAGTAACGAAAATGATACATTACACTGAATTATGTGTAAATCTTCTGTTGCAGACAAAATTTCTAATTCATTTAGTACTAGACATAGACATACACTAATTATGTATGTCCTACTACGTACATATTACTAATTATGTATGTCCTACTAGTAGTAGGACATACAGTACCCAAGGCCTCTCGAATATGACAATAAATCAATGATGATTAATTCACATTCACGTTCAAATACGAATGCCGTGTGCCTTACCGTCCCGCGCAATTTTACAGTCATTTCGTTTGAAAAACTGAGATTTTCATTTCTAGAATTTAATTTAATAAATAACACTTCCACCGATTTTGTACTAAACGCTATTTTTATTTACAAGGAAATTATTATTTGAAACAAACGTTTTTTGGTAAAAGCGCTTATAGCAAAAGAAAGTGCTAGGAAAGATTTGATTTGAAGAGAACGAATCAGATTGAGAAGATAACTATTTTAACAATAAATTTGAAGCATGCTTTGGCACTTTCACCATACATAAAAAAACTTTTATTATATTTTTTTATTTTATTTTTTTGTGGAAGTAGAAGAAACCGTTCAAACAACGCCGCATTACATTATTAATTCAAAAACATTTACAAATTTAACCTATTAGTCTAGATTTCAAACAAATATACACACACAAACAGCCTAAAAACATTATATTGGAAAGAGATCTGTGTAAGATATGGACCGCAGTTTGCCAAGGAGAAACATTAGTACAATGTTTCTAGTTGGGAAACGTTAATTTTTTGATATTATTTGTTATAAGTTTAAGGCATCATTTGTAATACAACTCTGGTAGACATAATGTTATGTCGGAAGGACTTTCGACTTTCGACCCAACATTATAAAACGAATTTCACAAATAATTTCGCCAGCCTAAGGGAGTGCGCAATCACACATTATACCTATTTATTTAATCTAATGAAAATACATAATAAACAACGTCAAAGAATTAACTCTAATGGTAATTAATTATATGGGAAAAAGTGTCTTACAAATTAATAGTAACATTAAATAAAAGGATTAAAAAATTAAATTAAAAAATAACATATCTACCATAGTTCGTCCTCAAACTATACCGCAGCTAACTTACAGAAATATAATTTACTCTGTTGAATAAATAACTTTCTTTTTTCGCTATTCTACGCATGAGCAAGCATCCATTATTGCATCACTATTTCGTCTCGTTATTTGGAATTTGAGGTTATAACACAGCAGGCGCCATATTGGATTTTTTAAACTAGAGAACAGTCTATGATAATTTGTCTATGGGTTACCGATGGCGCGTTCGTTTCGTTTGGTTTAGGAACGATTTCACCTCCTGTTCGCTCGCGAGCGAGTTGCCCTGACGGGTGCTTTTTTCGCTTTGCTAGCGTTCGCTTTCGCTTTAGCGTTTCGCGCTTTCACTTTGGTATTGTTAGATTTAGCGGAGCGGTTGCTCTCTATAGAGTTCATTCTACGGTCGGACTCGAATGAGAAAGCTGGTATTATGCTTTTAACTTGAGACGGAGACAGACTGATTTCAAGTCTCCTTCTCCTCGAACGAGTCATCCTGACATTCGGATCTATGTCTAATTTCAATGGTGCTAAGGTTGCTTTTGTCTTCTTCGCTCGTGCAATTTTCCTAGTATTTTCAGGTTCCGTTTGGCTCGAATGGCCATTCTGTCCCTTTTCTCTCAACACGGGTTTGCTGGCTTCCTCGTGTTTCCTCTTTCTGGTATTTCTAGTAACTACGGTCTTCTCATTTTCTATAGACTCCTTAGTGGGTCGTTTCTTTTCCTTGTCTCCAACACTTTTATTTCTAAGCACTCGTTTTTCTGTTTCAACCTTCTTGTCTTTGCTGCGTAACTCCCTTTCCCCGTTGATTTCGGGTTTTTCAACTTTCCTGCGTTTCCTAGGTACAGGGGATTGTGATATTTTCGTGCGACTCGTTTTCGGGAAAGCGACTTCAGTCTCGTCGAGGCCTTGGCTGCTTTCGATGTAGATGTAATCGTCTAACTTTGAGCGTGACTTGGCGTAGGTTTTCTCTACCGGTTTGACAGATGGTATGTCTTCTTCTTCGAAGGTTGGTTCGGGGCTTTCGTTCAAGGGGGTATGTTGGGTGTTGGCCTTGATCAGTTCCACGTCTTGGTCTATGGAACTGTTCTGCATGCGGTTTTTGAGGTTGTTGATGGTGTCTATGAGGGAGGTATCGTTGTCTTCGGCGTTGGAAGTGCTCGGCTCAGAGCTGCTGGATTGGCGCTGCTTATTTTTGTTGCGACGCTTGTAGAGGTCTGCCTTTGTCATGTCCTGGAAAGAATACGTAAGTTTTAAAAAGTGTTCATTCGACGTTTAGATTTTTAGAATTTAAGAATCACTATAGTGCGACAAGCATTACTGTTCCGGTGATAATCTTTGGAACTAAAACAGTTTTCATATGACACAGTCTATTTTGACAGCTATATTCGAATTGCAAGTGGTTCCTTTGTCACGCCTGTCTCCGGAACAGACAGGAGTGTGGGACTATACTGAACAATAACTTTTGTATCTAATTTTGAAAATTAAGGCTTTATATTTACACTGGTATTTTGAACAAACATTCATGCTATAAAATTGTTGTATTGTGGGTACTATGTATGTATTTGTTTGTAAATTTTGTAAATGTTGTTTGTTAATTATGTAAAAGGGAATCGATAGTTTTTTAACGTCATTTACATGACTTGTGGACATAGATTGTGGTCAAAATTGTATACATTTCTGGAAACACAACCTAATCAACCTATAATCGATTTCCTGACATCTTGGCTTGTTTCTCGTATTCTTTAAGAATAACATACCGTCACCCTTGGACCGAAAAGGGATCATGTTGTTTAGGTATACAAGTACATATATTGTCATTTGACGTAATTCCTCGTCTTCTAAGTTTTAAAATTGATATAAAAACATACAGGAAAATACAAACAAAGCTTCAAATAAATTTAACAAAATGCTATCAATCAAACATAAATCGTAATGCATCCGTATCGTAATTCGTTATCGTATTGGCCCATTACGATGTATTCGTCATTCGTATTCGTATCGTTGCATCCCTAATTCCCTACTCGTCTATTTTACCATCTGTCCCAATGTGCAATGGTAATCTGGCAAAGGGTCTATCTAGGGGGTGAGTGCAAGTCATATTGATGCCCGAGGCAAGCCTGGGGGGTAATTGTCTAACTCAACATCAATCGCAATCGCATTCAGTTTGAAAGATATTGTACGGCCATTGCTGCTTTTGTCAAATAAATTTTTGTCAACTGTCTTCAACAAAAAGTGATGGATGTCAAACTGAACGCGATTGCGATTGATGTTGAGTTAGACAATTACCCCCCCGGTCTTTTGCTGCACGAAGCTGCCACTTTGATCTGATTCCCCCTGAAACAGACGTAACTAAGACGATCAGACGTATCCAATATTTTAGTCCGGCTGATTCCCCCTGAAACAGACTTAACTAAGACGATCAGACGTATGCCATATTTTGGTCTGATTCCCCCTGAAACAGACTTAACTAAGACGATCAGACGTATGCCATATTTTGGTCTGATTCCCCCTGAAACAGACGTAACTAAGACGATCAGACGTATCCCATATCTTGGTCTGATTCCCCCTGACACAGACGTAACTAAGACGATCAGACGTATCCCATATGTTGGTCTGATTCCCCCTGAAACAGACGTAACTAAGACGATCAGACGTATCCCATATCTTGGTCTGATTCCCCCTAAAACAGACGTAACTACGACGATCAGACGTATCCCATATTTTGGTCTGATTCCCCCTGAAACAGTGTTAACTAAGACGATCAGACGTATCCCATCTATTACTCCCATCCCTCTTTCCTATATCCTGTGGCGACATTTAGATGACGCGTAAATAATCAACGGAGCACGGATTGCACGGAGCTTCAACCTTATCACAAGCTAAAGTGGAGAAACTACATCGCGCTTCAAATCAAAATTCATCACGCAACTTAGACTTACAATATATAGAATCACCGACGTACAACCATCGGATATCGGACAGTTGTCCCCGTGCTAATAACAACACCTAGCCCGGAAGGAAGACATACCATCAGTGTTCCTTTACAAGTTGCGCCATTTCTACAATCCTATCCTCCACCCATGACTAATTCTCTTTATACAGAGTCATCATCTCCTCCGGCAGGGAGTGACGTGAACCGGTGGAGTATCAGTAGACTTAGTGCTGAGTACTTTAATACCAACCTCGACAGGACAGATGTTGAAACGACGGCAGAGCTGGAGTCACAGGTAGAGTGCGCGCCAGATAAGTCTGCGCGCGGTTAAAATCGAAAACTAATCTTTACCATATCCTTGGAACAAAAGAATGAACTGTAACTAGTGCCAAAAACGCTCCACTCGTGCGCAGAGTTATCTGGCACACGCTCTAGTCAGTATTGCAAACATTTTAACACAAAGCTACGAAGAAGCATGCTCAATGAAAACCCCTTCCTTAAACCACTGTGATGATCACAAGTGGTGGGGCCTTCAGCTCGAAAGGCTAAGAGGAACCGTTAGAAGGCGGCTTAACCCTTATGAATACACAGGCGCGGACAATTGGGACGATTGCCCCCCCCCCCCCCCCCCGGCAGACAATTTAACCTACAAAATGTTTGCATTCATCATTTCGCCGCGTGAAATAAGCTAAGATTGCCCCCCCTGTAATGAGATAAACTCCACAAAACAAGAAAACCGGGTAAGGAGGGTAATGTCCAACCAGAGGCCTGGCCTACTGGGCAACCTGCGCAAGACCGACGGCTCTATGACTTTGGATCAGGAGGAGACGAACGGCGTTCTCCTACAAACCCACTTCCAAAACTCTATAGCATATCGAGTGGCAGGACACACCAGCACACCCGACAGCTGACTATTGGTATAAAAGGGTGATAACACAAGATAATTAGCAACTTTGCCAGTTTTTTTTTCGAGCAAAGCTGAATTCAGAAACCTTTAGAGTAAAAAAGCGGGATTCTTTCGTTTAAAGCGGGACATAATAAAAAAAACGTAAATAATCAGTAGTTTTTTACTACTTATGCTTTTATCCGAGTTTCAAACGTTGACGTTGATTATGACAGATAGTCATAGAAAGCGTATTTTAATGATTTTCTATATTTCTCTGATGTTAACTTCTTCTGGAACTTCTCTTAAGGTTCAATTTTTTTTGAACTCTACAACTATTATTGTAATATAAAAAAAAACTTCTTTCGAGCATTTGTACAACTAACTAATAAACAAACAAAGCCATAAGTTTTGTATTGAAAAAGATCTTTCATTTATTTTAGGTGTAAAAAAACTCTACAATTGAAACACGATTTTGATACTGAAAGGCGCAATAAGTCTTAGTTGCCGAAAACGCCCGTATCGAATGAAAAATATTTACTATCAAGAGATCTTTTTTTTATAATATTAAGTACTTACACCAAGTTTTGTAAATCGTAGTAGGTACACATAATTCGTTGTAAGTTTGCTTTGTTATATTTAGGTTTTATTATCTGTAGTGTAGTTTTTTGTAGCTATTAGTGAGGACCTGTAATTGACCTTCTGATGTATTTTGTACTAGCTGACCCGGCGCGACTTCGTTCGCGTGGCCCTACCGCCTACTCCACGCTACCCGTACCCTATCACTACTCTATCCCTACCCTACCCCTCCTACCCTACCCTTGTTACAAAAAATGTGATAAATGAAAAACCGCTCGACCGATTTTGTGCAAACTTCACATAAACCATCTACTAAATAGTCCGAACAAAGCCTAAACATTTGGTTGGGGTAGGTGAACCCATTCTAGAGTTATAAAATTACAACGAAAAGTCGCAATGATTTTTATATGCACATAATAAACAATTTTCTCACATACATATATTTTGCCATAACCTTAAGAAATATAAGAATTGTGTTGTAGATTACTTTATATCAGATTCTTGAAAAACCTTTGATACCGAAATTGTATTGTTATTATTCTTCTTTGATTTTTGCTTAAACTAAATCTAACTAATTATAAACATTAATTATTACTTTGACAATATCGTAAAAAAAAACCTTATAACCTAAAATTCTCAACTTGATAATATTACTAAGTATTTTAGCGTTTCCTACTTGATTTGTTAGTTATAATATTTAGACAGTAAGTGTAGGCACTCCAAGTCTAATATTATGTATTTGCTTATATGTAAATGTTGATGTACATGACTGTTTGCTGCCATAATAAAAATAAATAAATAAATAAAATATATATACAGATGTATTATTCTGTTAGATCACCTGTTGGTCTTCCTAAAAGTAAAAAAAAAAAAAAAAGAATAGTAACATACCGCTAGCTTAAACCCGGTGTCAGCGAGCAGTCCGAGCGAGGCTAGCAGCTCGGCGGCGGTGGTGCGGCGGTTGGGCTGCACCGACAGCAGGCCGGACAGTATGCGCTTGCTGTCCGCTGATATGTTGTCCCACAACGGGCCTGAGGACAACATATCAAAACATAAATAAATATGCGATAAAATCATCGATCAACAACAGTAGATGAAGGTTCACGAACTAAATGAAAACTTTATTATTATTATTAAAAATTTATTTCACAAAAATAATACAATGGCACAGACTGACTTTTTTTAAACGGAGAAAAAAGGTTACGAATGTTACGATCTTACATTATAAATGACAGGAAGCGTTCCAAGTTTGAAATACTTACCTAAGTATTATTGACACCATGAAGTTCGACTTAATACTGAGGTAACTGGAGAGTGCAGTACGAAAATTTTTTTGAATACCACAAATAACACAGTGGCTGTCTTCCGTCTCACCTACACTTTAAAAAAATACGTATGGTCATATGAGACAGCTGACAGCCACTACATACATAAATGTCAAATTTGCTGGCGACACTTTTTTATTCAGGGTGAGAGCTCCAGTTACCTCAGAGTATTAAGTCAAACTTCATGATTGACACTGTCAAAATAATCTACTTATAATTATACTCGCAAGAGGGCGTATAACGCTCGGCCATGTCTGTCACTCCAACTATGTTTCTAGAACTAGATGTTATTGTTGATCGAAGGATAAAATATTCATATTCTTTATTGCAAGTCACAATAAGTTATTTCGCTGATGTAACATAAAAACATAAATAAACATGCGATAAAATATTAATATTCTTTATATATTGCAAGTTACAATAGATTATTTTTATTTCACTACTACTAGCCGCCCGCCGCCTGCAGTTTCTCCAGCGTGGTTCCCGTTCCCGTGGGAATATCGGGATAAAAAGTATCATATGTTTTAATCTAGGCTATCTACTATCTGTCAGTGTGCCAAATTTCAAATCCGTTTACATGCTTTTTTGCTGACTGTACTTAAATATTGTATTGTCATCTAAACCAAACCTGTATTTCAGCTTCATGGGACACTGGGAAGTGGGTCAAATTAAGTTTGCAAGATTTGTCCCCCACTAACTAACTAACATGGCAAGTTAAGGCTTTGCAGTCTTCACACTAGCGCTGCCATTGAAAAAAAAAATTCATAGTGCTTAAATAAAGACGAAATTGTAAATTATCTCTCTGCAGTGCACTCCGAAGAAGCTTTGTGGTACTTTCTATTGCTTTATCTATATTTTCTAGCTTGTCGTTTAACTGAATGGAGTTTTATTGCTAAAAGTGGCCATTTTCGCAAAAAAATTGAAATAAACTAAACGACAGTCTAACAAATATCCTTTAAGCGATAAAAAGTACCACAAAGCTTCTTCGGAGTGCACTGCAGAGAGATAATTTACTATGTTTTTACGATTAGTTAGTTGAGTTTATTGTGTTTTATTATTTTGTTAAATTGCTTAATTTTTTCGCAACTGTATTAAAAATAGTTTTCAATACAGGCCTGAAAGGCAGGAAAGCCTGTCATTGCAAAGAGTTCCGACAAATGTCTACCCGAGCCGAGGCGCAGCCGAAGGTGAGGGTTGACTGTCGGAACAAGTTGCAATGACGGTTCCGCACGTGTATTGAACAACTATTTTTAATACAGTTGCGAAAAAATGAAGCAATTTAATAAAATAATAAAAACACAATAAACTCAACTAACTAAACATAATTTGGAAAATGGCGCCAACCGTAAAAGAATAAACAGTCGTCACAAAATAAGATGCCCGTTTTGACACATGCCAAAGTGACGTGATTAGGCATGTAACCATACGAGTCTGTGATAGATTCTCGCGATTAATCGATTAAGGTTCTGAGTAACTAATTGATTATAGTAGGTTTGCAACTTATGTGGATTAAGACTAAAGTTATTATTATAAAATGTTAAACTTACTATATAGGTACTTATACTTTTAATAAACATATTATTAAAGTATAAATTTACCTTTTATGTTATATAAACTTGAATCGAATACACTTAAATTGCATAATTTATATTTAGAGCGAACGCGCACTTGTGATTTTTAATCGCGCGATAGTTTGGTCGTTCTCGGATTCAGTATAGAGTTATATGGCAGTGGCAATCGTCAGTGCGCTTAAACTATCGACCGATCAAACTATCGAAAATGACTGGCCGATAGTTGTACGATCAAACTATCGCACAACTATCGGCCGGGCGGTAATGTGCATGAAGGACTACGCGCGCACTGCATTCAACTAAAATATCGCCCAACTATCGGTAGACTGCGCATTCAGTATTGAACTATCGAAAATGACTGGCCAATAGTTACTACAACTATAGATAAAGTTACAGTTATACAACTATCGGCCTGTGCATGAAGGACTATGTGAGCGCGCGCCCGGATTCAACTAAACTATCGACCAACTATCGATCGACTAAAAACACAAGTGCTCGCAGGTTCACAAAACCAAACTATCGGCCGACGACAGTTTGATCACGCACGATCGTCTTACGATTCCGACTAAACTATCGGTCGTCTAAAAATCACAAGTGCGCGTTGGCTCTAAAAGTGCAAGTATTTTAACTACAGCTCACAGCATAGATATGGTCATAGAGTAGCCACTTATTATAGCGGCCTGTACACGTTGGCCCAACCATTGGCCAATACGTCGTATATTAACATTTTTGAAAGAACCTTTTTAAACGTCTTGTTCGTTCAAAAGTGTCAATGTACGATGTATTGGCCAGTGGTTGGACCAACGTGTACAGGCCGCTTATGGTAAACGCACGCTTGTCCGATGCGAACGCTTCGAACAAGCCGAACGAAACGTGTTTTAAGAAATCTCTGGAAAAAGGTGAACGTGACGATTCAACATGGTGAGGTGTACAAGGTTGTCTAGGTTTTATTTAAAGAATTTTTTTTTTCATTCGGTTCATTCGAAACCTTCTCCTTGGATAAGTTTGCGTTTGCCTAGAAACCGTTTTATCGAAATCATTGTTGCCAATTCATAATTTCACTAATGCTTAAGCACTAATCTAGTTTTCGCACAAAAAAGATCAATTTTACAAATTAATCTATTAAAGTGGTTATAACGATTATTTCGATAAAATTGAATGAAGCTGGAGAAATCCTGCACACAACGGTTACAACACTAGTATTTAAAAAAATAAAGACTGAGAACGTAACTGTTTTTCGAGACGTTTCGTAGTTAATCGAATCTGCGTTTACTTTAGAATAAACGCAAAAATAATACGAGGAATACACTTTGCCTTAATTTATGATGCGTCCAAAAATGTAACATATTATTTTCATACACTTTTGATAAGTAATCAGCATATATTTGATTTTTTGGTTTTCGTAACAAGTTACATTCTAGGGTCATTACCATGTGTCAAAACGGGCATCTTAATTTGTGACGACTGTAAGCAGAGATTTTTTTCGTTTTCTTCATCCATTCTGGGTAGGCAAAGGGAACTATGCCCATACAGCCAAGTCTTCAGAAGAATTTTTTTATTGATATGAAATGAAAATGAAATGAGATGAGATGAAATGAAATGAAACCTAACCTAACAAAAGCAATCCGAATCCTACAGGAGCGCCTTTCCTTATTTCTCACTTTTACTAGGTACATTGTTTTCCAATTAAGGCACATTATTGCACTAATTCCACCATAGCAAGTACCACAATAAAAACCAGGAAAATCTAATTTAGAAAATTAAGAAAAAGGTCCGTCCGAAATAAGTTTTCACTTACCCGCGCAAACTCCTATAAGACTATGGCAGAGTGCACGTCATACAGCCAACTTTTTTATATTTATAAATTTAATTTGGCCGATAAGTACTAATATTAATTTAATGTTTAAATTTTAATTAAAATTACTTTTAAATCTGATATTGCAACAAATTAGTAGCTTCTTTTTAAAAATATGTGCATGAATCATACAAACTTCTTTTTTTTTTTTTTGTAAAAACTTCGTGGTCGGTTTTTTCTTTTTAATAGACATTACTTACTTTGACAGTTGGGAAAGAAAACGCACGAGTTCGGGAAAGGTAAAGAAAAAGCTCAAGTGCGTAATAGCCCACATCCCGAACGCTAAACGTCCCTGCAATACGCCACTTTTTGAGCAACTGTATTAAAATAGTATATTTCATTACGAGTGCGGAAAGCCGGAAGTCGGAACAAGTTGCAATGACGGTTCCGCACGTGTACTGAACGACTATTTTTAATACAGTTGCGAAAAATTAAGCAATTTAATAAAATAATAAAATCTCAATAAACTCAACTAACTAATCGTAAAAGAATATAAGCAGAGATTTTTCTTTCTTCACCCATTCTGAGTAGGCAAATAGCACTATGCCCATACAGCCAAGTCTTCAGTAGAATATTAAATGAGACGAAATGAAATGAAACCTAACCGAACAAAAGCAATCCGAATCCTACAGCCTTTTCTTATTTCTCACTTTTACTACATCGTTTTCCATTAAAGGCACATTAATGCACTAATTCCACCATACTAGGTAGGCCAATTTTTTATATTTATAAATTTAATTTGGGCGATACTAATATTAATTTAATGTTTAAATTTTAATTAAAATTACTTTTAAATCTGATATTGTAACAAATTTGTAGCTAGACTTTTTAGAAATATTTGCATGAATCATAAAAACTTCTATGATGAATTTTTTTTAGTAAGAACTTCTTGGTTGGTTTTTTCTTTTTTAATAGACATTATTTTGACAGTTGGTAAAGAAAACGCACGAGTTCGGGAAAGGTAAAGAAAAAGCTCGAGTGTGTAATAGCCCACATCCCGAAAGCTATACGTCCCTGCAATACGCAACCTTTTTGAGCAACTGTATTAAAAAATACGTACCGTCCATAGAGAAGGCGCCGGCCCGGATGCGGTCCATGAATGCCGTCACGGGCTCCTTACGCGCAGACGGCTGGAACGGGGCTTTCCCGCTCAGCATGCAGTACTGGGGAACAAGCAAATAACTTTATCTAAACGCATGTTATAATACTCGGCTTATTAACTCATATCTGAACATATAATGACACATTTTATATCATAGTTCAGTCTGTTATAGATTCCTCACATCTTTTCTCATTAATTAAATTTAAAGTACCAAACAGATCTATTAGACGGCACGATAGCCTTATTACTCGCTTTTGTAACACCAACTATAAGAAAAATTCATTCTTTATCAGATCCGTTATTACCTTTAATAAACTGGTTGATACCACTTTGCTCGACATTTTGAACTCTAAGCCAAACAAATTTAAACAAGTACTAAGTAACAACTGGTTCAATGTGGTTCCGTAATCCTTAATTTATTGTTTTCTTCAAAAAATAAAATTATATCTACTTACCTAAAAAAGAAAATTAGCTAATAGATTTTATTAACTTTATTATTTAAAATTACAAATAAGCATATTAGTGTTTTGAAAGAAAGAAAAGAAACGATGTATTCGTCATTCATATTGGTATCGTTGCATCCCTTGAAATAATTATTTTCCACGTATTTTTATGAACAGCCAATAACAAAAATACTCACAAATATGACCCCGAGACTCCACAGATCCACGGCGGGTCCATAGCCGGGCGCGGCCGAGCTGCGAGCTCGAGACACCACCTCGGGCGCGGCGTACGGTAAGCTAAACAAGGGATAAGTTTTTAGTAAAAAATCTCATTTTTATGACAAGCTTTTTTGCTGACTGTACTTTAATATTATATTGTCGTCTAAGCCAAGCCTGTATACAAAATTTCAGCTCCATCGGACACTGCGAAGTGGGTCAAATTAAGCTTGCAAGTTTTGTCCCCCACTAACTAACATAACAAACTTTAAAAAATCAAAAAATCGAAGTATCAAATGTTTTTATTCCTATTGGATATGAGCCAAGTAGCGCCGCTAATTGATTGTATTTTATTTATTCTAAATAAGCCCAATTTTTATAAAAAAAGGAAACAGTCAAGTTCTTGTGAATGACGTCTAATTTTTATTGAATAACTAAAGATAAAATAAGAATTTTATTTTTTTCTTCTTATTGTATTAGTAACTAGCGGATCCTCGCGGTTTTACCCGCGTGGTACCCGTTCCCGTGGGAATATCGGGATAAAATATAGCCTATGTCACTATGGAAGAATGTAGCTTTCGAATGGTGAAAGAATTTTCAAAATCGGTCTAGTAGTTTCGGAGCCTATTCGATGCAAACAAACAATCAAATCTTTCCTCTTTATAATATTAGCACAGTCTACTTAAAAATTTTTTTTATCATTATGTGTGAGTCCAATAAATGATTTTCTTTCTTTCTTTCTTCCTTTGTTACCTGAAGCAAGGCGTCATCATCCGCTGCCGGTCGTCGCACTCGGGGGCGCGGCGAGCAAACCCGAAGTCTACCACCTTCACTTTAGCCTCGTTCAGACGACAACTCGTCAGAAGGATGTTCTGGAACAAAAGTTTATTACGTTAATTTTAAATTAATGTTAAATCTGTGAGGATTTCTATAAGACTGTACACACGGCGGCACATCAAACTATATATGTTGACCTATATTGACGTAATAAAAGCTGTTATCGCAGTTCAACTGAAAAATGGAAAAAAAGTATTTTTGAAAAAATCGACCCGTCTCACAACTAGTCCAATGGGACTCGAACCCACGACCATTCGCTTTCCGGGCGACTGCTCTAACAACTGAGCTACGGAGTCGTTTAACTGTTTAATTTGATGTCCTGTCGAGTTTACTGCTATGATTACCGGTTTTTTATTTTGTTATTAAATTTAAGATGATTTTGTGATGGAAAGTGACTCCTATATTGACGTAATAAAAGCTGTTATCGCAGTTCAACTGAAAAATGGAAAAAAAGTATTTTTGAAAAAATCGACCCGTCTCACAACTAGTCCGATGGGACTCGAACCCACGACCATTCGCTTTCCGGGCGACTGCTCTAACCACTGAGCTACGGAGTCGTTCAACTGTTTAATTTGATGTCCTGTCGAGTTTACTGCTATGATTACCGGTTTTTTATTTTGTTAATAAATTTAAGATGATTTTGTGATGAAAAGTGACTTTACATATTATATTATGTTAAAGTCACTTTTCAATTTGACGACTCTGTATACAAAATAGCCTTTAGCGAGTTTCTTGCCGGTTCTTCTCTATACATGGCCTCCCGCCGTAGGATTTGCGAACCGATGGCGTAGCTTCATTGACGTTCACAAGTGCTGTATCAGCCTAAAATCTTCGATCAACAATAAGTCTCTTTAAGTCGAGAGTGAATAGGCTTCTGGGCAGGCATGTAAGATCCTAGACTGCATCCTGTTAGCCAAACAAGATGGCGGTCAAATGCTTGCCAGGTTTCTAATAAATAAATTAATAATAATAACACCTAGTTCTAAATACATAGTTGGAGTGACAGAAAATGAATAATGAAAATGAAAAATCATTCATCATTTCAGCCGTACGACGCCCACTGCTGGGCATAGGCCTCCCCCAAGGATCTCCACAACGATCGGTCCTGCTTGGCCCGCATCCAGCGGCGCACCGCGACCGCCACCAGATCGTCGGTCCACCTTGTAGGGGGCCAACCACGGAACGTCGTCCGGTTCGCGGTCGCCATTCGAGAACCTTTCCGCCCCAACGGCCATCGGTTCTCCGCGCTATGTGTCCCGCCCACTGCCACTTACACTGAGCAATCCTTCGAGCGATGTGGGTCGTTTTAGTTCTCCTGCGGATGTCATCATTTCTGATTCGATCGAGCAGGGAAATACCAAGCATCGCTCTCTCCATTGCTCGCTGGGTGACCTCGAGCCTTCTTATGAGTCCCATAGTAAAAGACCACGTCTCGCTTCCATAAGTCATAACTGGCAGCACACACTGGTCAAAGACCTTAGTCTTGAGACATTGAGGAATTTTGGACGCAAATATATATGCCGGAGCTTCCCAAACGCTGCCCATCCGAGCCGGATTCGACGAGAGATCTCTTTCTCGAAGTTGGACTTACCTAATTGGATTGTCTGTCCTAGGTAGACAAAGTAATGAAAAATGAATAAATGATTTTGATTTGATTTACCTCCGGCTTCAAGTCTCTATGGACGGCTTGTCGCGCGTGCATATGTCTGACGGCGAGCGCTAGCTGCGCTAGCAGTCGCCTGGCGACTCGCTCTCCTAAACCGCCCGCTAGATGCGACGCTAGCTCGCCGCCGCTAGCTAGCTCCGTCACTATGTACGTGAATGCCTGGGGAATAAAACAATAGATTACTAATTTTAAAAAATATTGAACGTCCGAAGTGCTTAGAAATCGTCCGTAAGTGAGTCACTTAATTGTACCTACATAACATTTAATTGTTGTAATTTTAAATTAATAATTATTCATATATTAAAAATAATACTATACAGGGTAAATTTTTAATCAGTGCACAAATTTTTAAGATCGACTCAGAATCGGTAAGCGAACAACTTTCTCCTAGAAACATAGGTCGAAATATGACAAAAAATTTTTGACTCTTCATACAAATCGGACTGATCACGTGATCAATTTAGTACGGGGAGTCCAAAATTTTTTTTCGTATTTCGACCCATGTTTCTAGGAGAAAGTTGTTCGCTTACCGATTCTGAGTTGATCCTAAAAATTTGTGCACTGGTCAAAAATTTATCCTATATTAATAATAATAGCGAAGAGATCTACCTCCTCTGCTTACCCCCGTGGGCGTAATATAGCGAAATCAAAGGTTTTCAAAACAAAATACCAAAAAGTCCCTTTATTACGTTTCACATAAACAAGTAAACGGACATTTCTTTTGCTATCTGTACAACGTAATTCTTTGATATCTAATAATTCTAAGGTTATATTCTGTTACCAAAAATCCATAAACACAGTTCCCCATACAAACGCTACTAACTCTATTGACTAAGCAAGATTTGGATGGGAAAGCCAAAAAATCTCTGACAGACAGAAAACATAGGGGATATCAGAAGAAGTTGTATAACCTGCCCAGACAGACGTGGATTGCAGACGATCCTTTTAATAATATTGCATGCGAAGATTTCGCTTACCTTTATTATTGGAACAGAACATTATAGTAATAATATAAATATACTCACTGAGTCCTGAAAGACCTCGTGCAGTGTGATGATGTAGGGGCACCCCTGACAAGCCTTCAGCAGTTCAATCTCTTGCCTGACATCTTTCTTCTGCGTCGAGACTATCTGTAATTTTATCAATTGCAGTCTGTAAAATTTTGCATGATTACAACTTGGGCGAGCTAACTTGACACCTGCAAATTAGACCCATCTCTTTCACTCGATTCTGTCATGCCCGAAGAGTGACAGAGATGGGTATAACCTGCAGGTGTCAAGTTACCTCGCCCGAGTTGTAAAATGACAGCCTATTCGTGCAAAGCAAAAAGTCGCTTCTGCACAAGGAATAGGGTCTAATTTTCTAGCATAAGCTACATAAAAAAAATGACTGATGCTGTTTTTCTTGAGCTTTATTCCAATAGCATGAAGAGCTTTTTGCTTTGCACGAATGAGCTGACATTTTAACCAAGCTAAATTTAACAGACTGTTATTAATGAATTTAATGATACGATGGAACAAGAGAGTGATTTTCAGCCATCGCCCTTGAGACGCAGGTAAAAAAATTATATCATTCTGGAAATCAGTGTGGGTGTCTGTGTATGTGTGTGTGACATTGCACACACGTACACCCACCCAAACATGCAATACAAAACATATTTTTCGGAAGAAAACTAGATAACAATGGTTTATCGTTGGATATAAACTTTGTCCGATTGACATATGATTAGAAATCGGAAATATTAAATTGCCAATTCAAATTAATGATAATATAACACGACATACAGTATCTTAGACTATGATACATCACATATATTCTATTCTATTCATACACCTACAGGGGTGCAAATGTTTAGTTCAATGAATAGAATATGAAAGATGATATCAAGTGATCAACATACATATTTTTGTTATCAATTCTCTCTAAGACCAGTATTACAGAACGACACTCAAGTGGAGATCTCTTCTCAAGTATAGTCAGCTAGGGATGAATGTATTCATTACATATAATAGGTCTTTACCTATGAAATTGCCGTTTTCTATGGGGAAATTGTAGGAAGTTGGAATCGGCAAACAAAGATATTTGGGGATTTCTTGGACATGTGAACTCCGAATTCAACGAAACTTTCGAGATATGATCAGACAAAATTATTCTAACTAGTTATTGCCTATAATCTCTTTTGATATTGAACTGTATTAGAATAAAAAAAAAAACTTCAAATCTGTCAAATTGACGACAACCAAAAAGGGGTACTTTGGAGCATTCATAAAAATTTTAGATGCATGTTTAATTATTATTTTCTTAGATGTTTAACATGACGATATACTCTATTTTCGAAACTGACTATTAATTTTGATATATTAATATTAATTAAAAAATTAGAGACCAATAAACATGTGAGAAAAAGACGGCAATTTCATATGTAAAGACCTATTATTTGCATCCCTTTCTAACTATACTTGAGAAAAGATCTCCACTTGAGTGTTGTTCTATAAATACGGGGCCGATTTTTCAATGCCTGGATAAAAAATATTCGTCTGATATCGTTTAATACCTACAAATTGAAAAGCAATTTGTCATTCATATAATATCTCTCTTGTTTTGAGATTGACATTTACTTTGGTTGGTTATTAATTTAACTGACTGATAACTTTTATTTGAGGATTGTAAAATCAGCCCTCAAAGTACGTAAGTTCTATTTAAGGCGCTACTCGGAAAAAGTATGGACTTTTTGATTTAAAACTTCTTCCTCTTTTCGTGTCAACGGTTGATATTTCAAATGATATTTTGCCAGTAGTGCGCGACGTCAATCCCTCTCCGACTGGCTTCATAGAGGTTAAAACTATAGGACGGTTAGTTAAAGTTGTTACAAAAAAAAAAAAAAAACTGGTAATAAAATATATATATCTTCATACCTTTATCTAGATTCGTATAGTTTCAGAAACACGATTTTATGATTTTGCCTCGACACTTTTTCTTTTCGCTTCTTAAAAATACGAAAATTAAAGATTATTCTTAAATGGGATTACTTATACTATTGGAAATTGGTTTAATTAGTGGACACCAATAATAATATTTAGGATTGTGTAGAAGCATTTTTAAAAAATCGCTATAGTTTATTAATACGAAGTAATTTTGTGGTTTTTTTTTGCCTAATCTGCAAAATCGGTCTCACTTCCGCGAGCGTCGTTTTCTCATTGCTATCTCGCTTCAGCATAATTTTTCCGAGTATCGCCTTAAATGTCAATAAAGTCGACTATACCTTAACCGCGTACTCCTTGCCAGTTTGCCGATGTATGCACTTGCGGCACACTGAGTATGAGCCATCACCAAGGAGCGGCGTGCTGAGGTCTACCGCATACTTTTGGAAGAACGGCGAGTCCTGTGGAAAGGACAACATAGGTGGTTGTAAAAAAAATATTAAATTAGCATGAATATATTATAATCCTACTATTAATATTATAAACTAGCGGCCGCCCGCGGTTTCACCCGCGTGGTGCCCGTTCCCGTGGGAATATCGGGATAAAAAGTACCCTATGTGTTATTCCAGCCTATAATCTATCTCTGTAGCAAATTTCATCCAGATCCGTTCAGTAGTTTTTGCGTGAAAGAGTAACAAACATCCATACATCCATACTCACAATAAAAATTATCCCGAGGGAATGTGATATTTTTCCGGGATAAAAAGTAGCCTAAGTTACTCCTTGTTACATCAGCTACCTGCCAGTGAAAGTCCCGTCAAAATCGGTCCAGCCGTTTCAGAGATTAGCCGGAAGAAACAGACAAACACACAAAAATCATTTTGGTATATGTACCGTATATATAATCCTATGCATGTTGTAAAAAGCGGTTATTTTGTAAAGTAAAGTGTGGCAATCATCGTTTCATATTTATATCAGCAGTCAGAGTGTTCAAAATTATCTAAGCAAGCAAACAAAGCTCTCAAAATATCTGTGCATAGTGTACAACACCATAATGCACAGATAACTTTGAGAGCTTTGTTTGTTTAGATAATTTTGAACACTCTGACTGCTCATATGAATATGAAACAATGAGTGCTAAGATATTTTGAACACCTTGCGCGCTTACAACAATATGATGATTCGAACTGCGTAGATCAAATTGGTTTTATGTTTTTCAGATGATTTTGACTACTCTAGACGCTTATATCAATTTGACGCTGACTGTACCCGTTCCCGCGGGAATATCGGGATAAATATAGCCTATGTCACTCGGGAAGAATGTAGCTTTCTAATGGTCAAAGAGTTTTCTAAATCGGTCCAGTAGTTTCGGAGCCTATTCGATGCAAACAACAGTCAAATCTTTCCTCTTTATAATATTAGTATAGATTACTGTATTAGTGTACACATACCTTCGCGACCCATCCTTTGAGTTTGTCGTGTTTCTGTCCGGTCGCCTGCATCCATATCTGGTCCGATATGATGTTCTCCGAGAACAGTATGCTGGGCGCCACGTACGAATACCCTGAAAGGAAAGATAGCTGTGAGCAAAAGGTACAATATTTCGAGCAAAAGGTACAATATTTCGAGCAAAAGGTACAATATTTCGAGCAAAAGGTACAATATTTTGAGCAAAAGGTTAGCAATATGCAACTACTAGCAACTTGTAGTGGTTTTGTGTGTTGGTATTGTTAGTGTCTTTGCATATACAGGGTTATTTTGAAACCACTTGGCAAATTTTTAAGTTCGAATCAGAATCGGTAAGTGAACTACTTTCTCCTAGAAACATGGGTCGAAATACGACAAAAACTTTTGGACTTCGCATACTAAATCGATCACGTGATCAGTAGGATTTGTATGAAAAGTAAAAAATTGGCATGTTTCTACCCATGTTTCTAGGAGAAAGTTGTTCACTTATTGATTCTGAGTCGAACTTAAAAATTTGGCCAGTGGTTTCAAAATAACCCTTTTATACACCACAAAATTTTAATTAGCATAAATATTTTAGGGGATGTTAGTGCCCATCAATATGAACAACTTTCACTATGGGGTTGAATCGCGAAAAAAAAATCAGCTGTTCCATACATTTCAGTCGACTCGATGTTGTACTTTTGTATGGAACAGCTGATTTTTTTTCGCGATTCCATGGTTGGCCCCATAGTGAAAGTTGTTCATATTGATGGGCACTAACATCCCCTAAAATATTTATGCTAATTAAAATTTAGTGGTGTATATACCAAAATCTTTTAATTAAAACAAACATGTTAGGGGGTAGTGTAGTTAGGTAGGTAGCAGAGTAGGGACAGTGTGTTATGGTAATGTGTCTACAGTGTAGTTAGGCATGTACTATGGGTACCATGGGTCGAAGTAGGAACAGTGTGTCGTGATTTGTGCCTACAGTGTAGTTTAGCAGAGTAGGGACAGTGTGTCGTGGCATTGTGTCTACAGTGTAGTTAGTTATATAGCAGAGTAGGGATAGCGTGTCGTGGTAATGTGTCTACAGTGTAGTTAGGTATGTAGCAGAGTAGGGGAAGTGTGTCGTGATATTGTGTCTACAGTGTAGTTATGTAGCAGGGTAGGGACAGCGTGTCGTGGTTTGTGTCTACAGTGTAGTTATGTAGTGTCGTTACTCACCTAAGAACAGCTTGTCATGGTGTTTGGGAGCCTGGGCGGGCGAGTCTGTGGGCGGCATGCGCGTGAACTCGTCCGCGAAGTTGCACGTGTCTGCGGCGTGCGACAGAGATGGCACGAACGGCGCTAGTACAGTAGAGAGTGTGTCGTGGTATTGATGGTGTCTACAGTGTAGTTGTGTAGCAGAGTAGGGACAGCGTGTCGTGGTATTGTGTTGTAGTTATGTAGCAGAGTAGAGACAGTGTGTCGTGTTGTGTCTACAGTTTAGTTATGTAGCAGTGTCGTTACTCACCTAAGAACAGCTTGTCGTGGTGTTTGGGCGCCTGGGCGGGCGAGTCTGTGGGCGGCATGCGCGTGAACTCGTCAGCGAAGTTGCACGTGTCTGCGGCGTGCGACAGAGATGGCACGAACGGCGCTGGTACAGTAGATAGTGTGTCGTGGTATTGATGGTGTCTACAGTGTAGTTGTGTAGCAGAGTAGGGACAGCGTGTCGTGGTATTGTGTTGTAGTTATGTAGCAGAGTAGAGACAGTGTGTCGTGTTGTGTCTACAGTTTAGTTATGTAGCAGTGTCGTTACTCACCTAAGAACAGCTTGTCATGCTGTTTGGGAGCCTGGGCGGGCGAGTCTGTGGGCGGCATGCGCGTGAACTCGTCAGCGAAGTTGCTCTTACAACAGGGACAGTGTGTCGTGGTATTGTGTCTACAGTGTAACTTTCGTTCCCATAACTATGTATCAGAGTAGAGACATTGTGTCGTGGTATTGTGTCTACAGTGTAGTTATGTAGCAGTGTCGTTACTGACCTAAGAACAGTTTGTCGTGTCCCTACTCTGAAACGCAAAACCCGAAACTTCGGTATACCCGTCCCTCTCACTCTGTAGTCGGCACAGAATCGAATGTAAGGGGCGGGGCTAACCGAAGTTTCGGATTAGCGTTTCTGAGTGCGGTCCCTGGTCGTGTCGTGGTATTGTGTCTACAGTGATGTGACGTAGCAGTGTCGTCACTCACCTAAGAACAGTATGTCGTGGTATTGTGTCTGCAGTGTAGTTAGAGATTCGTTACTCACCTAAAAACAGCTTGTCATGGTGTTTGGGCGCCTGGGCGGGCGAGTCTGTGGGCGGCATGCGTGTGAACTCGTCCGCGAAATGAACGGCGGCACGAACGGCGCTGGTACAGTAGTGAGTGTGTCGTGGTATTGATGTCTACAGTGTAGTTGTGTAGCAGAGTAGGGACAGCGTGTCGTGGTATTGTGTTGTAGTTATGTAGCAGAGTAGAGACAGTGTGTCGTGTTGTGTCTACAGTGTAGTTATTTAGTGTCGTTACTCACCTAAGAACAGCTTGTCATGGTGTTTGGGCGCCTGGGCGGGCGAGTCTGTGGGCGGCATTCGCGTGAACTCGTCTGCAAAGTTGCACGTGTCTGCGGCGTGCGACAGAGCCGGCACGAACGGCGCTGAGACATCGCGCCGTGCCACTGCCTCCCAGTCCAGGTTCTGGATGTCATGGAGAAATGTTAATTATTTGATTGAATCAGGCGTCACTTGGCGAAAGTCCCTAACCATTGTGAAAAACGAAATATATGTAGCTTACTCCCGCAAAAAACACAATATGCAAGATATATTTTCTACTAGCGCTCCGCTTTTGACTTTGTTTGCGAGGACCCCTTTTTTTACCTCCTTAGAGGGGGAATTTCCAAAAATCCTCACTTAGTGCTCCATTCAATCCCCAAGGAACATACATGCCAAATTACACCTTGCGTCCAGTAGTTTCGGCTGTGTGCGCTATCTGTCAGTCAGTCAGTAACGCGAGAGTTTTACATATATAGATATCAATAAAAGTCTTTTCAAACTCTGACCATGGTAAAGGAATTTAATCATATATCGCAGTAAGTATCTATAAAAACTTTGGTATGTTTAGAGTGACATCATGCATGAGATCTATAAAACTTTTAAGCTCATTTTGCACTGAGAGGAGTATACAAAGTCAAGGTACATAAATATAGACGATATTATGCAAGTACCCATATTAAAATTAAAAATATGATATGATGGGTATTTGGGTATGATTGGTGGAAACTGATTTTCCGCCAGTTGCCGACAATAAACAAAAAATATGCCAACTTCTCATAACTTTAAAAAATCTAAGGCTAATTGGTACTAAACCAACATACAAGGTGAATGTTGAACACCAACCAACTAACCTCGAAACATAAATCTAACCTGGAAAAACGGATGCCTCTTCAGCTCGTCGGCGTCTAGCTCACCGCCACCGAGACGGCGCCGAGGGTCCTTCACCAGGAGCCTGCAAAGAGAATTTAATCTTAAGTGGTGATATAAAAGGTTATAATTATGTCAAACTGCAAAAACATGAGATTTTAAATTATTTTTATCCATCCACAATGCAATTTTGTAAGTATATTTAAAAAACCACGAGCCCTATAAGTAGCTTTCAGGTCGGATAGCGGGAAGCTACTGGGCTCGTGGTTTTTTACTATCACATTTATCCTATACTGCAAAAACAAAATAATACTAGAATTAGACATAATATGATTGTGTTCGATTAATCTTTGGATGCTCGAAATACCTAGGACTTTCAAGTTTCCAAGGAGGTTAGTGGTCAGATGTCCACTAGCAACTTTGGATGAGTGTTGCAGTCACTAACTTCCTAAGGCGGTACCCTGGGCGAAAGTGGCGCACTCAGAGGTTTTTATTTCATAAGTTGCTAATAGAAAGGGATTATTATAAAACTTTACGGGGAATTTTTAGGGCCGATAGTCTAGTAGTTTTAGAAGGTATCATCACTACATTCCCTCATACTCATTCGTAGAAGTAGATAGCAAATGTGTCAAAAACGGCGACTTTTTAGCAGTTTTGCTATCTTCTTCTAACAGTGACTACAAGGGAATGTAATGATACCGTATACCTTATAAAATACCTTAAAAGATGTCCATCATAACAGGTGGTAGGTAAAAAAATGTTGGACGATTCATAAACATTAATTTTATTTAATCTATATGAATAAAAAATTTATGACTATGACTATGACTATGACTAGAGGCCCTAAAAATTCCCCGTAAAGTTTCATTAAAATTGTGTATTAGAATTACAATATTAAATAAAATTCAACGCGGCGCCACTATCGGTCAAGGTAATTAAGTCTGTCACTTCTTAGTGAAGTCACTCGCTTCTTAATGAAGTCACTCGCTTCTCAATGAAATCACTCACTTTTTAATGAAGTCACTCACTTCTTAATGAAGTCCTGCACTTCAGTGCTGACGTCGGTGGGCACAGGGTAGCTGCAGCGCACGATGCGCTTGGTGATCTCCTGCTGGGTGTTCTTCTCGCCTTCCACGGTGAAGGGGGAAGCCCCGGTCAGAAGCTCGTATGTGAGGACGCCGACCGACCACCAGTCTACCGCCTGTGAACAATTAAATAATCAAATTATAGTTATTTTTGTAAACAAATACTTTAACCTAGTAGTTTTTCCACTTATTAAATGTATTATATTATAATACCAACAGTATCATAGTGAAGTCAAGTCAAATTTGATTTCAATCTGTTTGATCTGTTTTCAATTTGATGTCAATTTGTCAAGTCAAGTGGTCTCGGGTTCGGTTCCCGAACAAGACAAATATTTGTGTGCATGAACATGTCTATTTGTCTTGGTCTGGGTGTTTTCTATGTATATAAAGTATGTATTTACAAACAAAAAGTATTTAAGTATATATTTATCCGTTATCAAGTTTTCCATGATACAGTTTCTTAATGAAATTAAAATGGGCTTAGATAATTGGTGTGAATGTAAGAAGTTATTTATTTATTAATTCATTATAATTTGTTTATTAAATTTAGATTGTTATTTACAATACTTGTGAACGTCATAGAAGCTACGCCATCGGTTCGCAAACCCTACGGCGGGAGACCTTATATGCTTAAACATTACTATGATGTTATTTAAGAAGGATTCAATAAACTAAACTATAAATATTATATTATTGTATTACATATAATATGTATATTGAATGTGTTGTTTACATTTCTCTTTTATGGCCTTAAAGAATTGATTGATTTTGTTAATAGTCTTTATCCAAACGTTTAGAATCTTCAACTTATTTGGTTTTTCTTGGTACGCATAGTTGTTCTATTTTCCAAGGTTTCAGCTGCTTTGTATAAGCGACTAGCGGCCGCCCGCGGTTTCACCCGCGTGGTACTCGTTCCCGTGGGAATATCGGGATAAAATATAGCCTATGTCACTCGGGAAGACTGTAGCTTTCTAACGGTGAAAGAATTTTCTAAATCGGTCCAGTACTTTTTGAGTTTATTCGTTACATACGAAAATACAAATTTTTCCTCTTTTTAATATTAGTATAGATGTTGACGATAATATTATAAACGAAACATGTTGAACAACATCATTCTACCCAATTATTTTTACTTTTTTGCATTCACAAATAAATTTTTATTACTTAAGTAAGTATAGACAATATTGAAAATTAAGTATAAGAAAAAATCGACCCGTCTCACAACTACGACTTAAGCGAAGCTTTCCGCGAGCTTTCCGTAGCTCAGTGGTTAGAGCATTCGCCCGGACAGTGAAAGGTTGTGGGTTCGAGTCCGATCGGAGCTAGTTGTGAGACGGGTCGATTTTTTCTAATATTTCATTTTCAATATTATCCATCCTCAAACCTACTAATAAACATTTTAGAATAACCATCAACTTTCACGCGTTCAGTTCCGTGAAAAGCGTCCACGTCCAGTCGGCGCGACCTTCTCGTTACTTCCGCGAGACAAACCTTGTGCGTAGGGCTGCCCGATGCCCATACGCGGGTGGTTCGCCTTATTCGATTATACAAGTGCCTTAATAGATGATACACGAGATAAGATGGAGCGCTTATTTACTGACTTCAAATAAGTTTTAAGTAAAAATTTCATTTTCTTGACAATTTTTTTTGCTGACTGTACTTAAATATTGTATTGTCATCTAAACCAAACCTGTAAGTATACAAAATTTAAGCTCCATCGGACACTGGGAAGTGGGTCAAATTAAGCTTGCAAGATTTGTCCCCCCCACAAGTGGCAAGTTAATAAAAAGCTTGTAAACAGGAGGCTAGAAATAGGTGTGTATTTTTGGTAGGAGAAAACAATATCCTTATAATGTTAGACTATATAATTATATGAATTTCCAAGCCAGTATGCTGAATTTCAAAAGTGTGTGTTTGGATTGGACCAAGAGTATTTCAGAAAATACAGATTTGGATAATTATTGTCTCTATTTAATTACTTGTTTTTGTTGACTCAAACTGTTTATGCAATTTATTATGTGAGTAAATGCAGTGATATTTTTTTATTACGTAAGTATATAGGTAAAAATGACAAATTTAACAAGAACAAATTGTGTGGGTATTCATCCACACAACCCTGTATTTATCTAATGGAAAACGACCTTCCTAACAATCTGATAGGCCGTATTAATTATCGTTCGGAGCTCGAAACATAACCCTTATCTCTACACATATATAATGTTTCATAGCTAAATCTATATTACACATGAAATAATTATCTATATTAAGACAACAGACTGAAACATGGGCAGGATATAAACAACAAAACAATAATTGTTAAGACTTTCATCTGTTAGCTTTTGCTTTTCATACTGAACAATTGATAAAGAGTTTTTAGATATTGGCATATCAATATTTAGCATCCTTGTCCACCTTTAGGATATTTATTTGGGACAATACCCCATATTCCTTTGGGAGAATGCAGTGATGAAAGATTATGGTGCTGCTTTGATAAATATAATATGCTTGGACAAAAATAAGACTCAGTTGTTGAACAACTCATATAATTACTTATTTCCTTTAATAATAATCGTTTAAAACACTATCTTGAATCTAACTACTCTATTTTAGTTTCTATGGCCTACTTTAGCAATCATAAGAGTTTTACTTAAATAGCAATCATGAGAAATTTTAAGTGGATATAATGAATATTAAATTAAATAACATCAACGTTTCGAGGTGGCTTTAAAATATATCAATGTTAGTACATAATTATAATAATTAGATATGTCTTAAAAATCTATTCATTTCTACACTATAAGTAATAGGCTAGGTACACTATTATAAAAAAACTAAATAGTTCGTTTGAATACGCTAATCTTCAAAAAAGTAAATGAATTTAAATAAATATTCTAATTTATATAATAAAAACTCTATTTTCTATAATTTGGTGGATTTGTTATTTTTAAGGGACGGACTTTAGCCAACCCTATTTTTTAATGATGATTAAAGATTAATTAATCATCAAGATACGACCCTCAGACCAGCCAGACTAACTCGACAGCACGTCTTAGTAACTAATTTTGCCTGCACTTAGCACTAGTATATCTTTAACAAAACAAATATACAAACCACTGACTCACATTAAAAAAGTCTTTAACGACGCTCGTCAAGAAGTTACAAAATTTCACCATGACTCAAACAGCGAAAAATAATAAGCAACTTTATAACAACACACGTAAAGTGCAAAATCATTTACCGCGCCACTGGAATCGAACCTTGAACGTGATAAAGCGAGGTCGGCGGAATCTCGCGGAAGGTTACATTACGGTAATCAAGAAAATAACTCTATGTGTTTCCTATTACCTAGTGTATAGAGTTGAGATTTGTTTGCAAAGTCTATGTTTTAAGTTTGCTAGTATTTGATCTTTAATAATTGTATTTAAAGTCGAGAATGGCGTGAGTTTGCGGTATAACTATGTGGGTCATTCGGGTGGTTTTGGCAACAGCGCGGCGTGGCAACTACAGTTTTCGCATTTGACAGCTTATATTGTAGAGGCTTCTTTCACAATAACTGTCTTCTAAAGAGGTTTACGATTTCTTTCGAATTGTATCGTACAATATACAATTTTGTATCGTAATCTGCCCGGTTGGTACAAAATGAATGAATTGATTTTGCTGAGAAATAGTCACCATTACACTACACATCTTTCTGCTATTTTATAGGTAAGTATACGTAGCTCAAACTATTTCTACACTACAACTAAATGCTTCTGATCATGAGCGAGGATATTATGTAGGTACTAGCTTTCCGCCCGCGGCTTCGCCCGCGTGGACTACACGACATTATCCCGCGGGAATTTGTTATTTTTCCGGGATAAAAAGTAGCCTATGTTCCTCTCCAGGCTACAAAGTATCTGTGTTCCAAATTTCAGACAAATCCGTTCAGCCGTTTTGGCGTGATTGAGTAACAAACATCCAAACATCCAAACATCCAAACTTTCACATTTATAATATTAGTAGGATAAAGTTTCCCACAAATGCGTAAATTAAACACTATTATTGGGTAATAATAGTGATGAGGAAAATAATACTCGTCAAAATATATTTGTCTAAAATAAACGTTTTTATTTAGTAAGTACTGGGCCTGTCAAGTTTAGTAATGATTTGAACAGATTCTTGTTATTTTAATTTTTAGTATTTTGCATTCACAATGCGAGTCCCATCGGAGCTAGTTGTGAGACGGGTCGATTTTTTCTAAATACTTCATTTTCCATTTTTCAGATTCTTGTTCTTCTCTCATTCAAACAAGTTGTTTGAAATAGAGAATGGTAATCTAAGAACGTTGCGATAACAACGAAGTAATGCCTAATCTTACTAAGGAAACATGTATGGACCTTTGCCACAGATTAAATGCCTTTGCTGTTGTGAGCAAAGGTTGTTACCACGCATGTCCCGCCCACTGAAAAGACGATTAGACCCTCCTAAATTTTAATAAGATTCTAAAAATAAGCAAATCTTATTTCCTAATTTATGTTTTAACTTCTGAACTAAGTGCATTTTTACTTTACTAGTTTTGCCTATTTAGGAAGGTTAAATAACCCCCTTACTACTTTTATTTAACCTCTTGTGTTCTGTTCTGTCGCGTCTGTGTCCTAAACCCTAGTTACTCAAGTTAAACAAAATACAGTGTTTACATACAAAGGCGTTAACTACAAATATTATTCTGTGGCGTTAGTTCGGCCGAGGTGAACCAATGGCCGATATCTAATTAATTGGTACTAGAAACCGGGTTACCCGATACAATCGCATATTTAACTATTAAAGGGTTGTATTTTAGGACAAAGTGGCTGGGTCAATGTAGTAAACAGTTGGAATGGAACGGTTTTTGGTTTAATACATTTTAGATTAATAGGTAACATGCGAACGATTTGAAAAAGAACAATATCCCTTATAAAAAGTTCTGAACCAACAAAACCAAATTATCTAAGAGTAGAGAAGGTGAATTCTTAGGCTTGAGTTTAAAGTCGGTTATGTTAACCGTTGGTTATTTGATTGGTTAACGCACGTGATTGGCTAACCAACCAACTAACCGACACGGTAAAACAACAATTATCGTAACTATATATCGGTGAACTAGGACCTTAATCACTAAACATAGCAAAGAAAAGCAAAAATATATTATGTATTTTTTTGTCCTCAAATTAATATCAAAATAATAAGTCACAAACTAATACTTCTTTATAACAAGCAACTAATTTTCACCAACCAAATGTCACAAGTTTAAAAATCTTTCTTTAATACTAGCGTCACAAAAGTATACATAGGTACTTAACAATGGCAAGTGAGGTCGGTCTCCTTATGCAAGCGGCAAAATGGGCTCATGTATTTAGAGCACGAGAACAAACACACACACACACACACATTAATGTTAGTAAGTCCTACACAAGTAATGACTTAACTTGTGTTGGTAGGAAGACTTCTTTTAATCTAAGTATCAAGCATGTCCACAAAAATACTTATCATAAAGATATGATATTTGTTAGTAACGGATAAGCCCAAAAACTACTGAACTGATTATAGGAAAAATGTGATAGTAAAAAACCACGAGCCCTATAAGTAGCTTTCAGGCTACTTATAGGGCTCGTGGTTTTTTACTATCACATTTTTCCTATACTTACAAAATTGCATTGTGAATGCATAAAAATAATATATAATCTCCTACTGAACTGATTTTAAAAATTCACATATAGTTTATTACCGAGTGATTATTTTAATATAATATCGCGAAAAACAAATCAGCTGTTTTATACATTTTGGTAAAATATTTTTGCACTTTTGTATGGAACAGCTGATTTTTTTTCGCGATTTCAGTTTTGGTCCCATAATAAAAGTTGTTTGTTTTAATGAGTAGAATAATCCCTAAAATTATCTGGGTTGATAAAAAAAAATACGGTGTATAATAAGCATAAATAAGAAAGTACCAGACCACATCACATAAATTGACCTTAAAAGGACATAGTAGCCTATGCATTTGTGTTACAAAAAAATATATCAAAACTAAGACAATACTTATCAAATAAAAATTTTTAGTTACTTACTCATTTTTAATTTAACAAGATATGAAATCAATGGATAACTAGTTAGACTGTTACACGAATATAAAATGCTCCCCCCCCCCCCCCCCCCCCCCCAGATAAGCTATAGCGAGCTTAAATTTCTAACCTATCACGTGTTCTACAGGACTTACGAGGCAAACTCTCACCTCTGAAATCCACTTTTCTGACATTTCACTAGATTTAGTGTAGTGAAATGACATATCACTGAACTTGTTTAGGAAGAAGACGTCGTAAATAAGAATATTCCACATCTTCCGTGATTTCGTGGTATCCCTAGGGATTTCTTGAATCTCTGATTTCCTCATATCCCTGCGACATATATAAAATAATAGTGATTTATATAAACATCAAGTACCTAATCCTGCTGCAATTCAGTGCATATGCAAGGTTTCCAGGGATGTAATACGGGCTAACGTGATTCTGAAGAGCCAGTATTTGATACATTAGGTTGTGAGAACTAGGTTATTTCCTAACATACATTGGAAACCAGTATTGATATCAAAACAATAGTAGACAAACAAAATTACAAGTATGCAGTTCAACAATCAAGTTGGAAATTTACATGTTGAAGAAAATTTAGATTTTAATCAGCTAATTAGTTCCTAATATCTAAATATTTTTATATTCATTTAATCTGATCTTATGTCAGTGCATTTTTTTGTTAACCATTTCCTCATAAATTGCTTTCATTTCATCTCTTATATCTTTGTCTTTTTATAGTCTTCCTGCTTTCTCCATCCATTACCTTTCTTTAAGTAGATCATAATGATTTGCTATACTCCACTATATCTTATCGAAAAGTATTCTACCTCAAATTATTTTTACTTTCATGTATTTACAATGCAATTTTAATATTATTGAAAATGAAATAGATATCAGAAAAAAATCGACCCGTCTCACAATTGCATCTCGAGTCCCATTGGAGCTAGTTGTGATTGTGAGACAGGTCTTTTTTATTAATACTTCATTTCTAAAAAGTACCTTCAAACATTGAAACTCCAGTGCAGTGACTATTCTTCAATAATTCCTTTATTATTATCAGCTTCCACTGAAGCAAACAATGCCATTGTTAAATACCCATACTTAACTGATTATACCTACTTCCATGACTGCTGGTCACTGTTAGAAGTCTATCATTAAACCTAGCCCTCTAATCCAGTCATCGAAATCTGAGAAGTAATTCTATAGATTTGACTTGACTTAAAAAAATAAGATTAAGTAAGTACACAATTTCCTATTTAAACCATGTTCTATTTTATCATTCCTTAATTATCAGCGTTTTCAACTAACAACTCCCATAATTTTCCCTCTACTCCGACAAAATTTGCTCAAACAGCTAAAATAAAGCTATTTTTATACAAAATAAAACATCTCCTATTTCTACAACCTAACAAAATAAGACAGCCATCACTACAAGCGCCAAAGTTAATTTGCGAACGGGTCACTAGAGGGCCTTCCCTTCCCTACACGGATGGACCATAACTCATTCGACTGCAAATACATCTAAGCAAGCAGTTAACGTGTCACCAAAATATCGAAAAAGTACGAGATCATATTCCATAATTGACCTCAAGAAAGGTCGTTTAGCACCTAAAATCTCTTCCTTTTTAAATAGAAAAAACATTTCCCACAGACTAACAAAATAAGACAGCCATCACTACAAGCGACTAGGTTTATTTGAACCATAACTCATTCGACTGCAAAGACATCTGAGCCAACAGTGAACGTGCCATCAAAATATCGAAAAGCACGAGATCACCCATTCCATAATCGATCAAGAAAAGTAGCTTCCTTTTTAAAAACAACATTTCCCACAAACTAACAAAATAGACAGCCATCAGTACAAACGTCAAGGTTTATTTGCAAAGCGGTCACGTGAGTGAGGGTCTTCCCTACATTGAAGGACCATAACTCATTCGACTGCAAAGAAATCTGCATCTGACCCAACAGTTAACTTGCCAAGATATCGAAAAAGTAAGTATGAGATCATATTCCATAATGGGCCTCAAGAAAAGTCGTTTAGCACCTACAACCTCTTCCTTTTTAAATAAAAACAACATTTCCCACAGACTAACAAAATAGACAGCCATGCCATCACTACAGCGGCGCTTTGCGAAGCGGTCACGTGACCACTGCGAGCGACAGCCCACCACGTGAGAAAGGCACGTTGCTTGTGCAAACAGGAAAATTGCCCGCTCGACCACATTACGACTATAATCGCCTGCACTTGAACTAGGAACACGGTACTTTACATTATACGCAGTAGTATTGAAGCGCAAACAATTTTAGCAGTTAAGTGGTCAAGCGGAGAATTCCTCGTCTACATCAAATCCATCTACAGTAGTTTCAACTTTATTTGTTACTGCCTAAGGTATCAAATGCAAAGTCGCAAGTATAAATGCATTATGTATGTATTGATACTAAAGAATGCGTGATAACATTTTTCAGGTCATTCTGTTGTATGTAACATTATACGTACTTTGTGGTGACAAAATAAATTGGTTTTGTAGTTCTATTTGTCAGTTAGTGGTTTAAGCTTTGAAAATTATTATGACTTTATTTCATTGCCGTACACTTTCAATTAAAGAATTTTCTCTGCTGAAAGCAAATCAATTAAACAGATGGAAACAGAAATAGCTCGACAATTTCACTTGTAATTTCTTTTCAAGGTTTTACTTGTACATTTTCCTTATTTTTCAACTGAACGTTTTTAAAAGAAATAATCAATGAGTTTGTGAAAGTTGGATTCTGCTTTCACTGGTTCATTTAAAAATACCAAAGAGATAATTGGGTTTCAATTAAAAGAAACTTTAGTAGTAGAATCTAATTATTTTTCTTTCCGACACTATTCTTTTTGTATTTATAACAATGTCCTTCATTAAAAATACCAGTCATAAAACTTTTCTATTTCTATACTTACTTACTTACATAAAAACTTCTAAAAAATAAAAATAAATATATGATCAATAACTGTATGTTCTGTTTTCACGTCAAAACTGAACTGATTTTGATGAAATTTTGAATGGAGATAGTTTGAGACCCTAGAAAGGACATAGGCTAATTTTTATCCCGGAAAAGTATGTACTCTGTAATCCACAATGATTTAATAATGCCAAGCCATGGTAGATTTTATGAAAATTGTTTTACTCAATCTATATTTTGTTATTGTGCCTATAAAGAAAAAAAATCCCAATTATTGTGTGAGGAATTTGATGACAAAATGTTTAATATTTAAGGGTTCGCTCTAGGCCAACTGCAAAAGTAATAACTGCAACGGCCAACTGCAAAAAAAGGCAGCATTTACTATATAATTCTCCGGCCCCATTCGGCCGGTCCGGAATGAAGAAATAAAGGGAATTCTTTTTTTTAAAAGATATTTAAAGGTTATTTACAAAAATATATAACATGAGCCCTGCCGTATTTATAGTGTAATTATACTAAAAAGTTCCAAGCTTCATTTTATATAAGTACATAGTATTACTTGAATACTAGCAGTTTATCGTGTCAATTATTGTGTGTTTTGGAGGCAACTTCGCAATTTTTTTGTATCGAGAAAATTTTATGCAATCGTGTTTTTGAGTAACGTCACTAGTGTTAGTCCTGAAGTTTGTTGCATCTTAATTTGAAATTCAGTTGTTCATTAATATTGATTTTACAGACGATCATGTAAAGCAATCTGATTTTCGTTAGCGCGCCCTGAAGTTTAAAATGATTAGTAAGTACCACAAATGTTTCCTACAGACCATTCAGCTGTGAACACTGAACTGAACACTCGACCTAATCGTGACTGGATGTGCTGCCCAACCATTGCGCCACAACCGGCATCAACCAGTTGGGTAATTCACCATTTACGAATGACAATGGCGAAAGTTGTTATTAACAAAAATCCATTTTGAAATCTCACGTCAGTATTTAAAGGTAAGATATTTAGATGCGCCTCCACTATGATTATTTCGTGACTTATGATTATGATTGACAGCCATAGCGAAATGAGAATTGTTAGTTTTTGCAATAACTTTACAGTTAGTAATATAACATTTTTTTTTTTTTTTTTTTTTTTTTTTTTTTTTTTTTTTTTTTTTTTTTTTTTTTACGATTTACCAACATTTGAATACATTCATTCATTAACAAAAAAGTCCTTAAGCCAAGATTACAAGATAAATGCATCAAACAATTATAGGTAAATACAACATGCACTAAATATGAAACAAAACAATCAAGCTAACCTAAAAACTAAGGGCAAAATAACATAAGAAATTTCAAACACAAGCTATTAAATTTCAAACTTACAATAAAATGACTATGAATGTAGAGTAACTAACGCGCGAATAGTGTTGAGCGAGTCAAAATGAATATCCGTTATGTCGCTAAATTTGTTAACTACTTTGCAAAGACACTGGAGAATTCGATCCAAATACAGTCCTACGAAACGGCGGGCAAAGAGGAGTGATCGTTTTGCGCGGTGGTCTGCTAGGGACACGTAATTTAAATAAGGACAGGAGGGTTGGACAGTCAATTTTGTGATTTAAAACTTTCCAGGCGAAGGAGATGTCTGCCAAGTCATTGCGATGTGCTAAAGAGACCATATTAAAACGCTGAAGTCGTTTGGCATACGAGATTTTTTTCATAGTCCTTGAGATACCATTAGCAAAAGCTAAATGCCACAAAAATCTTTTCTGCACACGCTCAACCCGCAAAGAGTGAATGGCAAAGTGCGGTCTCCATACTACACTTGCGTATTCAAGAATACTTCGAACTAGGCTATTGTACAGAAGAATCTTGACACTGTCATTACGAAAAATTCTTCCGTTCCTTATGACAAAACCCAGCATTTTCGAGGATCGCTTGATGATATTGTCAACGTGGGGTATAAAAGTTAACTTATTGTCGAACATCACACCAAGATCTTTTATTTGATTGACCTCATGAATTTTCACTTCATTAATATAGTAATCCCAGGGGATTATATTAGTTTTGCGTGAATATTTGACATGGTAGCACTTTGTGATATTAAGCGCCATTTTATTACATGAACACCAGTGCACAAGGTTATTGATGTCATTTTGCAAACTAATACAATCCTCAGTGGATTCTATGACTTTAGTGAATTTTAAATCATCAGCGTACATAAACGATTCAGAGGATTTCAGACAAGTTGGTAAGTCATTAATAAATACGTTAAATAAGACCGGGCCCAAATGAGATCCCTGAGGTACCCCTGATTTAATTTTCCGTAATTCTGATTGATAACCGTTGACCACAACGAAAAAACCTCTATCACTCAGGTACGATTCCAACCATCTCAAGGACACTGTAGTAAAACCATAAGCAGATAATTTTTGTAGAAGAACCTTATGGGAAACGCGATCAAAGGCCTTGCTGAAATCAGTGTATATAGCGTCTATTTGTTTGTTAGAGTCCAATACTGAGGCCACGCTTTCAGCAAAAGCCACCAAATTAGTACTAATGGACCTCATGCCAACAAAACCATGCTGGCTTATGGACAGATGCTTTTTAAAGTGGTTCTGAATATATGGGCAGATAAGTGACTCAAATATTTTGGCAAAAGTGGACAAAATCGATATTGGTCTGTAGTTTTTTATTAAATCCTTAGATTCAGACTTGTAAACAGGAACTATTTTAGCAGTCTTCCAAACTTCGGGGAAGACTCCTGTTTGCAAGGATAAGTTAAAAATTAAAGCTAATGGCTTCACCAACTGTTCAGCACAACTTACGATGAAGATTGGTGGAATCCCATCCGGACCAGGTCCCTTCGACGTATCTACACTCCTTAGAGATTTCAGCAAACTACTCTCACTTATATTGGGTAATATAAACGACTGACTATTGATATTTGCATGCTGTAAATTTTTAATAATATGTAAGTTATCGAGACTGGGGTCTATATCTTCACATTGATTTAAAGTAAAATGTGTGGAGAACAACTCACAAATCGTAGACCCGTGTGATGAACTTATATGTCCATCACTCATTGTTAATGGATATGAACTACGACCACCACGTTTTGTCTTGGTATATGACCAGAAAAGTTTGGGATTGCTTTTGATATCATTTTCCAACCTATCTACATACTCTCTGTAGCACTCAGCAGTCAATCGATTACACCGCGAATCTATCAGTTTCAATTCATAGCCGTCTAGTGGGTTCCGATATGTTTTGAATTTTTTTCTAAGTTTATATTTTTCTTTTAATAATCTAATAAGACATGGCTTGAACCAAACAGCGTATTTATTATTTTTATATTTTTTTAATGGTACAAACTCATCGATACATTTTGTAATAGTATTGTAAAAGACTTGGACAATATCATTTATATTCACAAGACCGTAAAACAATTTATCCCAATCACAGTTTTGTAACTTATTACGAATGGATATGTAGTCCGCCTTAAAGAAATTTTTTCCAACGTTCTCCGAGTTATATGGTAAATTTTTGTTATTTACAGACAAAATTTCAATATCAAGGGGTGGGTGCAATTTGTCAATAGTACTGAGTTCACTTGGTGATTCAGATACGTTACAAGATTCAATATTTGTGAGCACTAGATCTAGAATTCTACCTGAAACATTTAGAACAGCATTGTGTTGTTTCAGCTTGTTAATATTTAGAAAATCCAATAATTTATAAGATATGCCAGGCATATCTTATAAATTATTATTTATTATTAACCGCCTCTGTGGTCTAGTGGCACACACCACACCTGGTACCAGACCCAGTAGGTCTAGCACAACTTAGTGCGTCTCTTTGTCGCGCTCCTTTCAACCAATCAGCACGTCGTCTTAAGTCACGCCCGCTATCTACGAGCGATCTGATTGGTTGAAAGTGCCCGCGACTCTTTCTCACTCGAGTCGCGCTCAAGTTGTGCTAGCCCTACAGAGGTTACTGGCTCGATTGCCAGTGGTGGTAAGTACATTATGTATTCGGTTTGGTTGGTGGTAGAGGTTATTCAAGTCTACCTGGCTAGCTATCACCATCTTGTCTAAAGCCCGTATTATAGAACGATACTCAAGCGGAGATCTCTGCTCAAGCATAGTTGGAAAGGGATGTACGTATCTGTTGAATGTATTTGCATCACTTTCTAACTGTACTTAAGAAGAGATTTCAACTTGAGAGTCGTTCTATAATACGGGCCTAAGTCTGACGCCATAACAACAATGTTTTCAGCATTGTTAGATAGAGTGTTTTTCAGTGGTTGGGGATTCTGGTAGTAGTGCGCTTCCACCTTCACCTTATATTCAATATCATCAGGTTTATAGACAACTCTCAAGTAGAGATCTCTTCTCAAGTAGAGTTAGAAAGGGATGAATGTATTTGTTGCATGTATTTGCATCACTTTCTAACTGTACTTAAGAAGAGATTTCAACTTGAGAGTCGTTCTATAATACGGGCCTAAGTCTGACGCCATAACAACAATGTTTTCAGCATTGTTAGATAGAGTGTTTTTCAGTGGTTGGGGATTCTGGGAGTAGTGCGCTTCCACCTTCACCTTATATTCAATATCATCAGGTTTATAGACAACTCTCAAATAGAGATCTCTTCTCAAGTAGAGTTAGAAAGGGATGAATGTATTTGTTGCATGTATTTGCATCACTTTCTAACTGTACTTAAGAAGAGATTTCAACTTGAGAGTCGTTCTATAATACGGGCCTAAGTCTGACACCATAACAACAATGTTTTCAGCATTGTTAAATAGAGTGTTTTTCAGTGGTTGGGGATTCTGGGAGTAGTGCGCTTCCACCTTCAGCCTTATATTCAACTAGCTTTCCGCTCGCGGCTTCGCCCGCCTGGACTATACAACGTTATCCCGCGGGAATGTGATATTTTTCCGGGTTAAAAAGTAGCCTATGTTCCTCTCCAGGCTACAAAGTATCTGTGTCCCAAATTTCAGCCAAATCCGTTCAGCCGTTTTGCCGTGATTGAGTAACAAACATCCAAACATCTAAACATCCAAACATCTTAACTTTCACATTTATAATATTAGTAGGATAGTAGGATATCATCAGGTTTATAGACAACTCTCAAGTAGAGATCTCTTCTCAAGTAGAGTTAGAAAGGGATGAATGTATTCGTTGCATGTATTTGCATCACTTTCTAACTGTACTTAAGAAGAGATTTTAACTTAAGAGTCGTTCTAAAATACGGTCCTAAGTCTGACGCCATAACAACAATGTTTTCATCATTGTTGTGTTCCGGCAGTAAGAGATTAGATAGCCAGTTTTTCAGTGGTTGGGTTTTCCGGGAGTAGTGCGCTTCCACCTTCAGCCTTAAATTCATTATCATCAGGTGTACTAAAGGCTTAGCCACCTTCAGCCTTAAATTCATTATCATCAGGTGTACTAAAGGCTCATCCACCTTCAGCCTTATGTTCATTATCATCAGGTGTACTGAAGGCTCATCCACCTTCAGCCTTAAATTCATTATCATCAGGTGTACTAAAGGCTCATCCACCTTCAGCCTTATGTTCATTATCATCAGGTGTACTGAAGGCTCATCCACCTTCAGCTTTAAATTCATTATCATCAGGTGTACTAAAGGCTCATCCACCTTCAGCCTTATGTTCATTATCATCAGGTGTACTGAAGGCTCATCCACCTTCAGCCTTAAATTCATTATCATCAGGTGTACTAAAGGCTCATCCACCTTCAGCCTTATGTTCATTATCATCAGGTGTACTAAAGGCTCATCCACCTTCAGCCTTAAATTCATTATCATCAGGTGTACTAAAGGCTCATCCACCTTCAGCCTTAAATTCATTATCATCAGGTGTACTGAAGGCTAATTGCTGCCACGTTGTGGATAAAAAATAGTTAGTGATAATGCAGCTATTATTAAGTGTAAACATACTGAACCCAATCTTGACGGTATTAATAAACCAACTGAGGTAAACAATGTGCACGTGCGCCTTTAACGAGATTTGACATTTAAGGATATAAATAATGTTATTAAGATGTTTTGGTAAAGAATCAATTTATGCAAGCATAAATTACAAATTATAAATTTAAATACCTAAATAAGTAATCTTAAAGTTTGATAAATCTCATAAATATAATACGAAAGGAAAAAAGAACAAAGACGCATCACTACATAGTATAAAACAAAGTCGCTTTCTCTGTCCCTATGTCCCTTTGTATGCTTAAATCTTTGAAACTACGCAACGGATTTTGATGCGTTTTTTTTTAATAGATAGAGTGATTCAAGAGGAAGGTTTATATGTACTGTTTATCCCGATATTCCCACGAGAACGGGAACCACGCGGGTGAAACCGCGGGCGGCCGCTAGTACAGTATAAAATAAAATACTAATTGTTCATCGACAAAAAATCGGAACATCAAGGATTGATCGTCAGATCAGAAAACACTGTTCAGGACTAACAAAAACAGAAAGGACATTATCTGCAAATAGTAAAAAAAATTAGATCGGTGATCGTCAACTGTTTTTACTGCCCTTAAATGTATCTTTAAACTAAAATAAAAAAAATAGGAAGAAAGGTCGCCCAAAAATTTGAAAAAAGAAAAAGAATGAGCTAATCGTCATTTGTACGAATCCGAAACCTCCAGTGACGCGAGGTGTGAACACGTCATCACATGATATAATAATAATCGTTTATTGCGCAACAGATCCCCAAGTTCAGGGCTGCAGACCCGCGGGGAGCGGTTACGACGACCCACTGACCCGCTTGCGTGGCCTCGCCGGCAGCTTCGCGAATGTGACGCTTATGGCAAAAGAAATAAGGGTGGCCAAAACTGTCACTCGAAATGCAGCAAAGCCGCAGAGTGGTCTTGGTATTTTAAATTGAATTTGGATCAAAAGGATCTTTAGGATGCAAAGGTTGCATATTCTGGAAAACCATCACACTCAAACGAATAAAAGAAATAAAAATAAATAAGTAGATGAAGATCAGAAGAAGTGCTTACTTTCAACTTGACAATGAAGGTTTATAAAGTAATGAAATGAATAAAGAAAAGAGAATCGAGCTTTTAGCAAGGACAGAAGAAGATCCTAACCTAATCCCAACAGAAGTCTTTGATGCTAACGAAATTCCTAGCTATCCCATTGCATTATTTTCTATATTTAGTGCGACACATCTGTCATTTCGAAAGCTCTTATCGGGATGATTGCATTCATTTGCATGCGTCGCACGTCAAGCCAATTCAACCCCTATTTTAAGAACAAATACGATGGTAACTCGTACGAAGTGGCACATACCCACGTCTGAGCTCGAACACAGTGCTCAAATGAAACGTTTATTTCTAGCGTTCGAAACAAAAACGGTTTTCTATTATTGACAGACATTATTTTTACCCGACAGTTTTCCAATTCCAAGTTTTACGTATGACTAGAGACTAGAGTTTACACAAACTAGCAGTAGCTAGGTTGCTGTTGTAAAAATAACATACATTACAACATAAAATTTTTGAATACCTTATATTTTATCAAAACATTTTCTCAATAAAGTTTTAATGTTTGTCATTGTAACAAGACTGTTCCCTAAGAAACTAGAATGTTCCCAATTTGATTGCAATAAAAAATTAAGCAAATATAAAAGAAAAATCTAAAAACAACAGTACACTAATAACTTTTCAGACTAACTCTCAATATTTAAATCTGAATGAAGCTACGGCGAATCCGAAGCAAACAGGAAAGAAATCAAGTAATCAACCGCGAAAAAATTGTTTTTTAAACACACAAAGCGAAGGAAATACGCTTGTCATATTTTATTTTTACATTCTATCTGAGAATCGGGGGATTTTATTATGGAGATGTTGTTATTAGTTATTAACGTTAACGAAGAATACGTAAGTATAAAAATAATTGTTTTGTAAAAACTATACAGTATTTATCGAATGACTGACATCATAATATTTTCTGATATTAACAGAATTATTTCGATTTAGAATCAGCAAAAACTTTTTAAACGAATCTGCTGTCTAGTGGTATCAGACCCAGAGATCCCGGGTTCGATGTCCAGTGGAGGTAAGTACATATTGTATTTGTTTGAAGGTAGGGCGTGTACAAAGTCCGCCTAGCTAGCTACCACCATTTTATATAAGTCTGACGCCATAACAACGATGTTTTCAGCATTGTTGTGTTCCGGCAGTTAGAGATAAGATAGCCAGTTCCTCAGTAATATTGAGGAGTAGTGCGCTTCCACCTTTAATTCAAGCCTTATCATCACTTAACATCAGGTGTGATGAAGGCTAAGTGCTACCGCGTTGTGGACAAAAATAAAAAAACCTTGCAGTTTTTAAGATGGTCGTCACAACTTTTTGATTTATTGATATAAATCAAAAAGTTGTGACGCACTCGAATATAATAATGTCTGAATGCACAATGACACATAATAAGGACAGTGCTTATCAAAAACAATTACTTATTCAAATATATATATATATTACATTCAAGACATGTTCGTGGGATTTCCGTGCTTAATCGAACTGATCATTTGATATGAAATATGAAAATCCTAATTATTAAAGTTGTACTTATTACTAACACTAAATAAAGCAATAATTTTAATGATCCACGTTACTGCGAATTCGTAGGAAGGTTGAATGAAAGCAACTTTAATTAGATAATTGTCTTTCATTAATGTTTGATGAACAAATTCAGTATTGGCAAATAAAGGAAATGTGTAATTATTATCTCTATTCCTATGTTTCACCAATATTCTGTTCAGTGCAAAGTGCAACTAATGATGCACTGGCAGCATTACCAAAAAAAAAAAATAATTTAGGACAGCGAAAGATATAAGTACATTTTATAATATTAGTACAGCTACACACGTTAAATATAGTAGATTGTACATCAAGTGCTTAAAAGGTACCATTTTTACCCGAGACGTATATATCCATCCGAGCCGTAGGCGAGGGTGGATAGTCAATTCGAGGGTAAAATGGGTTTTATGTACGAGTTATACACTCTGCTTTTCACTTCGAGTGTGAGGAAAATAAATAACAATATTGCAAAAAAGAAAAAATAAAGACTTCGCAATATTGACGGGAAGACTTTCTTTTTCTTTTTTTTTATACGGACATTGGTAGCACTGTGACCATGAAGCTCGACTTAATACTGAGGTAACTGGAGAGTGCAGTACTAACACTTTTTTGTCACCAAAAATTACACAGTGGCTGTCTTCCGTCTCACCTACACTTTAAAAAAATACGTATGGTCATATGAGACAACTGACAGCCACTACATACATAAATGTCAAATTTGCTAGGTACACTTTTTTATTCAGGGTGAGAACTCCAGTTACCTCAGAGTATTAAGTCGAGCTTCATGACTGTGACTTTAGCATAGATCGTAGTCCATAATACTCTTGAAATACTTATTCCTTAGAAAACTCATTAATTTTGCCTAGTTTTATTAATTTAATAATTTAACATGGATTATGTACAAAATTTAAGAAACAGAATGAAATACGTTAGGTATTAATAAAGTTTATTTAACGAAGTTTAATTGCGTGTGTGACTGTTTACCTGACGACCTTTGTCTTAAAGTCTGAGACTTAGACGAAGATTTTACTTTATGCACTAGAGCATAAAAAGCGATTTTATGCCGCCTATACCCAACATAAACACGAACTTTACGAGCATGAGAAGTGAAAAAACATTTAATTAATTGAATATGATATGTGGTGTGTCTATCACACAAATAAATTGTGAAAAATCTGCAAACACAAGGCAATCATCAACTAAAAAATGCGACTTTACAGTTAGCAGTTGCAGTACAGCCCATAATGAGTCACCCGCTGTCTCGCGCGTCGAATCTGGGTCAGTCGGCCGTGGGGCCCTGTGGGTCTTACTACTGAGCATCACCGGTGGAGGAACTAGGTTATGTAACGAAGGATGTTGTGGAGCGGAATCTGGTGGTAGGAGTCGTCAATGTCAAGTGTCAACAGTGTGGGAGGGTGAATTGGTATCATTCAATAGTATTCATTGCGTGCGATGGCTATTATCCAATGCTCGCGGATCATTTAACTACATAATATGTATTATTATGTATCTATTACAATTTTGACAGAACTTTTTGCGACTTCTTGATAACTGAATTTGTCGTGAAAGTTTTAGGACATTAACATCATGCCTCGACCTTAATCTACCCGGATGAAGTCGCGAAGTAGTAACCGAAGTAAAAGGATGCATTATTATGGAAATTAAAAGCAGTAAAACATATCAGATTTCATAACATATCGAAAGCAATAAAAAGATGTAGAGAAAATGAAGTTTCTGAACCACATCTTTTACATCTTGGAACACATTTTCACAAGTTTCAATAAATAGAGATTTTAAATTATTTTTATGCATTTACAATGCAATTCTGTAAGTATAGGAAAAATGTGATAGTAAAAATTCACGAGCCTTGTAGCTTTTAAGCGGTATTCGAACCCACGCCTCCAGGGGGCCAAGTCTTCAATTGTAGGTAGTTCAGTTGTAGTGCTTTTTAACCGACTTCTAAATCAAAAAGGAGGAGGTTCTCTATTCGTCTGTATGTATGTTTTTTCTCTTTTTTTTTTTTTGTGTATGTCCACCGATTACTCGAAGACGGCTGAACCGATTGAAATGGTTCAAACGTTATTACATCAGGTTGGTTTCCAAGTTGGTCCCATTTTTTGAAATTTTGAAATCGGTTCAGTAGTTTTCAGGAAATCTTGAAAATACTGCCGTTTTCGTTACCACTTTATGTAAATTTAATACGTATCTTTAGGCATAACTCCTTTGTTTATAAACCGATTTAGATGATTCTTGTTTTGTTAAAAAGGGGATACCTCAAGGTATTTTAACCGACTTCGAAAAAGGAGGTTTTCAGTTTGATCACATACCTATTTACCAGAAAACACGTAAATTGCCTGCACGATGCACTAAAAAGAGTGAAATAAAAATTATTTTTATAAAAAAAATAAACCGCCTTCAAAAAAACCACATCAGAAAAGTAAGAAATAATTCCTCACCAAATAAATAACGTAAGTACTTTGAAGTCGGGCGGGTTTTAACAAAAACAACAAAAAATTGTACTTACATGTTTCACGCCCGACTTCAAAGTACTTACGTTATTTATTTGGTGAGGAATTATTTCTTACTTTTCTGATGTGGTTTTTTTGAAGGCGGTTTAATTTTTTTATAAAAATATTTTTTTTTACACACTAGTTACAAGAATAATTACCGAAAGGCTTACACGACTCGTCGAATTTTGTTTTTTCTATAAGTTCCAAACACTTAAAACTTTGTCAAGTGTTGGAGAATTTGCAATTTAAATCAATAGTAATTCCAATACAGAAGTATCCTTAAAACTTTGTCAAGTGTGGGAGAATTTGCAATTTAAATCAATAGTAATTCAAATACAGAAGTATCCTTAAAACTTTGTCAAGTGTTGGAGAATTTTCAAATTTAGATCAATAGTAATTCCAAGACAGAAGTACACTTAAAACTTTGTCAAGTGTTGGAGAATTTTCAATTTAGATCAATAGCGATTCCAATACAGAAGTTATTCACAAGTCGATGGATGAAAAAAGAAACAGCGACACACATCCGGGCGAACATAATCGATAGGTGAAATTAGGTTGCGTTGCTCCGTGCAATTACGACGACTAGGTACTTTTCAATAACGCAAATGACAAGTATGGGGTCATGGCAAAGTGGCCGTAGCATTTTGGTAAAGAATAAGTCCAATTTATCAAAGTGAAGGTAAAGATAAGCAATAGGTTGAAATGATGATGATGGCATAATAAAGTTCCTTTTGACTTTCAAAGATGAAAACTAATTATAACAAACATGACTTCAATACTTTTTCAATAACGCAAATGACAAGTATGGGGTCATGGCAAAATGGCCGTAGCATATTGGTAAAGTGCATAGTCCAATTTATTAAAGTGTAGGTAAAGAAAGGCAATAGGTTGAAATGATAATGATGGTATCGTATGAATAAAGCTCCTTTTGACATTGGACGGTGAAAACTAATTTTAACAAACATGACTTCAACATCATTTCTTTCACCAATTTCAATTTGTAACTTTAATGTATTATTATTTACTACGCAAACACTTTTCATTTCAAACAATCGCCATTTTATTTTACCTCTTAGTGGAATTTGAGTATTTTTTCTTAGTAAAAGCAAACGCTGCTAACATATTGAAAAGGCTCCAAGCAAATGAAAATGCCAAGACCAATCTAGCGGAGATGTGCAAAAAACAACCAACAACCGAAAACCCACTTCTTGTAAGCTCTCACATTTCCTCAATCGCGATTTTTTACGCCAATCTCGAGCAAGTTGCGCCATTCTAAATCATCCGTTTCACTTTTGCTTGAGCACTTTCACTGTTAACGGTACGCGCATCAAACGTAGCAATTCCGCCTTTAAAGCCAACGAGTTAAGTGTAACGAGAATCTTCTCGGCTGACAAGACAAGCTTCGATGATGTAGCAGAAGAAAAGGGACTTTAAGATAGAAATGTTAAAGATGAAATTCGTGAGAGAGTGGTACAAATATTGGCGAAGGTAGCCGAGATTTGCCGAGCGTTGGAGCATTGGCTTTCGTGCGCATGAGTTTGAAAGTCGAATGGGCAGCAATGGCCGGTACCGTAACACGCTTGTGTCATCCGTTACCGAGCGAAGCGGTGAAACTCTTGTTACGTTCGAACCGCTATGTTATTCCGAAAGATGACGGGAATGCGGAGCGTTTTTAAATGTGACGTTGCAGACGATATAAATGAAGCGGTAAAACAGGTAGTGTTAGCGCAAATATACCTGAGAAATGCTAATGAAGATCGAGCTTCTATAGCTTTCGGGAACATCAAAAAACCGAGTCATGATCATAGCAAATAAAATGAATTATTTTAAGACTTAAGTCTTAAAGCAAACAAAATTTGAGTTCAATGGCAACTGGCGACAATGAATTTGTATTTTATTGTAAAAACGATCTAACTAAAAACGATTGTTTAAAAGGGTTAGGTAAATCTCTGTTACTATTAATTGACACAATAATAATGTTATAAAAATTATTTGAAGTGGAAGCCTATCATTATTATCAGTGATGACATAAATAGTGCTGACCTTATGGTGTAATCTTAGCTAGCAATAGCGGTATAGATAAATAGTGTAAACACGCGAACAAGGTGAGTTCGTATTACCATGCTTGTTCTAATTATGTTGTAAAGGCAGTGTGTTGCTATATTTGGGAGCAAAGAGTATGAGGAAGTGTCTGCTAGTGATGGAACTGCATTATGTTTGTTTACTTCTTTAGCTTGTTTGCGAGAGATAATTTTAATGTGTTAAATAAATCATACGTTGAAAGGAAACCGTTTGGTTTGGTATGGACATGTTATGAGATGGGATGATGGCATGTTACTAGAAAAGTGACTAGGAATGTTGATGGTTGGAGAGGGTGAGGGAGACCGCAAAAAAGATGGATATGGTATGCGTACCTAACATAATAATATGAATGAGAAAAGAGTAAATGAGGAGATGGCAGGTTTATGCATTATGTAATAGTAGAGTGAAGGAGGATGTACTGCGCCAACACCAAGAATTGGCATAAGATCAGGAAGATGATGATGATGAAGATGCTGAAATAAATCATGCAAAATTATCATGGCGTCGCCGGATCCATAGGAGCATGAGGATTCTATATTGTTTGTGTTACCATCGTCGCTTCTAGTTTACATTACACAAGTACTTGAGCTTCTTTGGTATCATATTGTAAGTTAAGCGATGTTGAGACGTGAGATCAAAGCGCATGCATAATTTGTAGTTGTTGATTTAATTGTGTACCGACTGCTGTATTTTCTAGATCTACTTCTTCACCATATCCTGAATCATATGAAGGTCAAAGAATTCAAGAAAACAGGTCCATCGACCTAACAACCAGGATCGAGAATATGTCTTCCCATAAACTTGGCTCATAATCTATACACGAGACAAGTGTCTGCTTCAATTTACGTCGCATCCACAGCAATGCGTTAACCGTAATCTCACCCCGCTACCGACTTTCTGCGACATAATTACAAGGATGTGAATTCTCGAGAATAAGTTCAACTCGCAAACCTGTTCTTGAGAAGGACGGTAATGATTTAATGAAACACTCGAATACCGTTAATTTAGCTTGAACCTGACTTGAACTTACAAAGTTACAATCTCATTGAAAATGTTGATAGAAAAACGTGTTTATCGAAATGCTATATTTACCATTTCGCTTCGTTAATTTGAAGACCGTTATGAAAAGCCTACGTGGGCGGAAAACCACTGCCTCCTACGTCAATAACATCATTAACCTTAGTTGGAGGTCCTTACATTTCTTCTTTGGTGGAAAGATTGTGGGTAGCGACCTATCCTGTGTATTCCCTACTAACAAAATAAATGCGAAATATAATTCTATTGTGTCTGCTACTACTTCAGTTTTAAACCACAGAAGAAATAATGAGTTTTGGCATATGAGATTTGGAAGAAATGGTAAATTAAACCTTGGACATGAAATTGCGAAAATTTTAAGTTTCTGAGCACTATATAACCGAATCCCACGCGGCTAAAAACGGAGGTTTACCGTTAGTCTTTTATATAGTTAATATTACGCGTTGTAAAATGGCAAGTTGGTGCAATTTCGCAACAATCTGATGCATCGAACCGTTCAAAGCGATAAAAGCTTTAATTAACGTAGTTTTAGAATCTATTATTGAATCTCACCTAATTCGCACGCGAAGGAAAGTGTACGGGGAAACCCGAGCTAAGGCACGCGAGGTTAGTTCGTTTGTATTGCCTTCTCTGTTGACAGTAGTATTTCTGTCGTAGGTGTGAAAGAGACGGAGCCATGACGGGTAACGGAACTTATCAGTCTATTTATAATTGGACCGGAGTACGTTGTAACAGGATCACGGCGTATCATTTGGGTTAAGGGACATGAGATTAAAGTGTGTACGAACGAACAATATAATGAAAGAATTCAACAATTTTGCGAAGATTTACATTAAGATCTACTTTCATAACAAACGAAGCGAATGACCGTTTCATAACATGTAACATGTTATTCGATCAGGCACTGTTTGTGTTGGTATAATTCAAATATATTGTACACTTCCATAAATTACGTTCAGCCTTTCAAATTTCGATTAACATCATCGATAGTTCACTAACATATTTCAAACTTTGATATAACAGATGAAATGACACAAGGAAAGTTGAGCGATTCGAAAGCGGCTGTTCAATTTTGAAAAGTCATTGCGGAACTTAAAGCCAGACCTTAGTCCAAAAATCTAGGCTTTAAAAAAAGTGAAAGCTTGTATGTATCATATCGAAATGTAAAATTGGAACAGGGCGGCCCCATTCCTCGGCAGTCTTCGCATGCGATCACACTCACACATACCAGCGGCTGTGCTAAAATAAATCATTAAACATAACCGTACACAAAATTCATTGAGAGATGTTGAATATTTTTGGCTGCCACACAGACCTTATATATAAACCACGCTTGAATGAAGAATGTAACATTAGAATTATTGTTTATTGTAATTGTATTTGTAAGTTTTAATTGAAATTTTCACTGGTGGTCCTAATAAATAATGAACATCATTCATCATTATCTTCCTGACATTACAAATTCCTATCCAATTCTATTTGGGGCAATACTTTCTTCTCCTCCATTCTAATCGATGATCAGTCTATGATCTCTTCATTCATTCCCTTGTCATTCATACAATCTTTAATATTTTTGGGTCTTCCTCTCCATACAGCAACATTCATGTCCATCACCTTTCTAGTAATATGCCTTTAATGCCTATTATCACCAATTCGATGAATTACATCGGAATGATATGAGGGAGAACATTTTCAATTAAATGGTGGCGGGTTACGGGAGAAGGTAGGCTTGTTTTGATGAGCTCGTTTGAATTTCAGCGTCTCAAATAAAACTGACAATTGTTTAAACCAACTGATTAGAGAGTGCTTTCGGCATTCGGCAATAACCAAGAACTGCATGAAAAAGATATTGAAGTGTCACTCAATGTCAAACCATGGTCTATTTCTTTATAATGTGAGTTAGAATAAATAATTGAAATGAACTCTATATTATTTGAGAGAAGTTGCAATATTTTTGGCCACCATCAATGGATACCAAAGTCGGTTTTGGTCTTCGTTGTGCTCTGATAAACACATTATTTGGCAGCTTTCACTTCTTAAGCGAATGGTTGGAAATTGCAATGTTATTTAGAACAACGTTGACTGTTTATAACATAATGTTTTTAGTTTATTTTTATATTGAATTAAGAATTACTTTCTGTTAATAACATTAAGAACAAATTCATGCAAATTCAAGGAGATGATGATAATGAAAACATAAAGGAAATAAAAGCACATAGGTACAAATTTGCAAAGAAGAATTAGTTAATAATCAAATCTAGTTAGATTGGACTTATTCTACTTACCCCTGTATTAAACAACTAGCGGTTTTACCCGCGTGGTACCCGTTCCCGTGGGAATATCTTGATAAAATAGCCTATGTTAAGCAGGGTTAATGTAACATTCTAAAAGTGAAAGAATTTTTAAAATCGGTTCAGTTGTTTTTAAGATTATTCATTGCATACATACAAATATTAGTACTTATAGATAGATGGAACAGAAAAATAAAATCTACTTAGTTAAAAAATTGGAAAGGTCGTGTACATTCTTTCTTTCTGAATGACAAAAGCTATTTTACAACCTTTTTATTAACTTGCTATGTTAGTTAGTTTGTTAGTTAGTGGGGGACAAATCTTGCAAGCTTAATTTGACCTACTTCCTAGTGTTCGATGGAGCTGAAATTTTGTATACAGTTTTGGTTTAGATGACAATACAATATTAAAGTACAGTCAGAAAAAAAGGTTGTCATAAAAATGAAATATTTACAAAAACTTATTATTACACGCTTATTAACTTGCAATGTTAGTTAGTTAGTATTGTTAGTTAGTGGGGGACAAATCTTGCAAGCTTAATTTGACCCACTTTCCACTGTGCGATGGAGCTGAAATTTTGTATACAGGTTTGGTTCAGATGACAATACAATATTAAAGTACAGTCAGCAAAAAAGCTTGTCATAAAAATGAAATTTTTACTAAATACATTTTTTTATCCCGATATTTCCGAAGGGATACTTACCAAGCCGGTAAAACTGTGTGGTCAGCACTAAAAGCACCAGATACAATAAATATGGAAATCAGCCAAAAGCCAATTGCAACTAAAGGTCTCATTCAAGTCCATATTGGATCCGCTGACTTTCACTTTTCCAAAGCAACATTAATAACAGTGCCTAACTCCGAACATAAACTTAATGGTCATACGAAACCACCGCATGCATATAAAGATTTAAGAGCATATCATTTGTGTATTAAATGTGAAATGTGATGTTATGTGGAAATACAGAGTTAAGCTTTATTAAAATATGCTACTAACAATGGTAAATAAGTTATAATGAATGATATAGTTTTCCTAATCCTCTGTAAGTAAACCAGGTACTGATAATTTATGATACAATGAAGAAATCAGATTTCAGGGTTTTGTAAAAAGTTTTCTACTTTTCTTAACACTTTTAATATGTTGTTTTGTTACCACTATTTTTATTTACTTAATAGGTCAACGTCGCTTAAGCTTCTAATCTCAATGTCAAGGAAGACATTTATCACGATTTCTGAGAAATCATCGTGAAGTAGCAGTAAGGTTACAGAGTTACCAGTTACATTGTATCTACAATCTCATTTTCAGAGGAAACTACAAGCGTACCTATGCTTTGACGTGTGTGAGTTTTTTTAAAGAAACGCAGATAGATACTTAATCTAATATGTTTATTTATCCGTAACGATGGTCTAGCTAGACTCCGTCCATCAGTGAGGACATTACAAATAATAATGATGATGAACGTAGGTAATACAAGAAATATTAAGGAATAAAACAGAATAGCACTCTTAAATAAAGTTTCCGTAGTAAAAAATCTACAAACGACTGCGTTTGAAGGCATAGAAAGGGTACGAGAACTACGAGAGATGTGAAACACCGAACCAAAACCGGCGCGCGCGCAGACAAAATGGCCGGCTATGTGGGTCACGGCGGCGACCGGTGTGAGCCGGTAAATTTTTATAATACGCGCCATTTGTTTAATTAATTACAAAGTTTTTGGCGAAAAAATGTAGCAAATTGGAAGTAGTACAATCTCCACTAATCTAAATACGCAATCATCTTTATTTTTACTTTTTTACATTCACAACCAACGCCAGCTCTCAGCGCGTAAGTAGTATTAGAAAAATTCGACGTATGTCGCATCCTCTAAACGATTCCTTAGCTCAGCGGCAGAGCTTTTGCCGGGACAGTGAAAGGTCCCGGGTTTGATTCCCGGCGGAGCTGCTTGGAGGATGGGTCGTTTTTTCTAATATTTCGTTTTCAATTAATACACCTTCTACATCTACACAATAAAGACATTTTGCACATTTTTACGAAGTTCGGTTTTGCTAGCCACCTCAGAGCTTTCCATCTTAATAACACCACCTAATATTTTGACAGCAAGGAGTCGCCGTCGCCGGATACGGCGTGGATAAGTGATGATGTTGATGATAAAGACATCAAATTTGTATGTTTGGATAATTGAAAAAAATAATCTAGATCTACTGATCATGATCACTGAACTGATTTTGAAAATTCCTTCATCAGTAGACAACTATTTTATAAACATGTTTACACTGAGTGACATAGGTTAGGCGTCCATCACACTGCCTCCGGTTTCCGCACTACCGGACGGAGATGCGGCGTGATTTATCATACACTGCGGGTTTTGTATGCACATCAAAATTCTACAGCCATAGTTAAGAAGCGCTCTACCACAAACCGGAGCGTCGTGCGGTGCAGTGTGGGATCCGTCTTAGGCTATACATATTATCTTGATATTCCAATTGGAAGAGGAATTACGCGGCGGATAATACCGCGCAACACAGCTAATAGTTTACACAGTGAAATATTAATTGGCGTAGCAAGCAAAGCATTTTATTTCGACGGCATTTTTGTTAGCTCGTGATGGCTGAACCCAGATCCATTAAACTGAAAGTGATCCCGATATGAACCTACTAATTATAGACCCTTGGTCCACTGTCAATAATTATCTGTTTTGTATGCGGAAATTGATCTTTAATTAAAACTTCTACCAGTATTGTCCTTCTAATATCCATCTTTAGATATTGACCTTTAAAATTGCTCTTTAATTGAAGCTTCTACCAGTATTGTCCTAGTGTCTATTTTTAGATATCGAGCTTTCTATTAAGAGTTAGATAATGAACTGTTAGAAGAACAAAACTACACACTATTCCATTAGAACAACAGTAAGCTACTTTCTAGCCTATCTTGATAATAATCGTTAACCTTTAAACTTTCGATTTTAATATTGGTAACTTATTGAATGACCACTGACATGACAATGACAATCAATCAAACCAATCTATTACCTACCTACTTAGGTAAAAAAAATTGTAATGAATTCGTTTAGCGTGAAACAGTGAGATCATGGGAATTTTAACCGCCTCTGTGGTCAAGTGGTTCACACCACCGATTTCAGACCAAGAGGTCCCGGGTTCGATTCCCAGTGGGGGTACATATTGTATTCGGTTTGGTTGGTGGTAGGATTTGTTCTTAGTCCGCCTGGCTAGCTACAACCATCTTATCTAAGTCTGACGCCATAACAATGATGTTTTCAGCATTATTGTGTTCCGGCAGTATGAGATAAGATAGTCAGTTCCTCAGTGATTGAGGATTCCGGGAGTAGTGCGCTTCCACCTTCAGCCTTATCACCACTTAACATCAGTTGTGATGAAGGCTAAGTGTTGTGGATAAAAAAAATTTTTTGGTGCTGTTCTCTTTTTTTGAGACATTTAAAATGATAATGAAGTAAGTATTAAAAAAATCGACTTATCCCACAACTAGCTCCTACGGGACTCGATCGAACCCACGACCGACATTTCTCTATCCGGGCTAATGTTCTTCGCAATTCATTCGTTAGCATTTGGGGGGGTTGGAGTCCCATCTGAGCTAGTTGTGAGACGGGTCGATTTTTACTAAGTAATAGGAACACATCTTAGATTTCTGCGCGAACTGTCCATATAAATAAAACACTTTCACGGATTTTTTCACGCAATTTATTCAACAACTTGGTTAAATTTTGGTTGTTTTTTGAGATTTTTTCAGTTTTTCCGTGACCACGGCCCCTGGAAAGGTGCCGAAACGTCGGATAAACCAAAAAATCTCAAAAAACAACCAAAATTTAACCAAGTTGTTGAATAAATTGCGTGAAAAAATCCGTGAAAGTGTTTTATTTATAAGTAATAGGAACTTCATTTTTAATAATAAAAAATTGCATTGTGAACGCAAGGAAGTAAAAATAATAGTCTAACTGGCTTCTCATCATAGTATGTTAATAGTAGTTGAACCTCTAGGACTAAAGACCATGGACGAAGTCGCAGGCAACGATTAGTTTGCCTAACCGGAACGAACATCTCCGTGACCTCTACGTTCGCAAACGTTTCTTGACGTAAGTACTTGAAATAACTTTCATTGTATTCAACGGAGAAAGTAATAATGAAATGTCAAGTTTAGGTCACAAACATCTTGACAAAAGATTTTAAATGTCACATATTGCAATAGAAGAGACAATATAGTCAATGGCGTATCTCCAGTCTCCTAAAGTTTTCTTTTTTTTTAATTTGTAAACTGATAAATTTTATATCAGAATATTCAGAATAAAAAACGACAAGGTCTTTAAATTGTTCAGATTGGACGTGGTGGTTTCTATTCTAGTATAAAATTAAGTGAATGCAAAAGAATGAAAACTAAATTTAAATAAAAAAAAATTGAAACGTAAATATAATAACTCTCAAAACAGACACTAAACTTTTAACTCAATGTTATAACACCCCTCTTTTTCGCAATAAGCACAATATTAAAAGAAAATTACTTCCCACAAAACAGAGATAGACGTAATAAATAACAATGAAAACAATTAGACGATCTAAGTGTCGCACATTATACGTGCTATCTATATGCGTCCCGCTCGCGCTCAAGTGGTGGCTAATAATACCGTCTTGCTCTATTTCGATGCGTATGCGCAAGGTGACACATTAATAAACTGCGAGATATATACGTGGGTACACTGTACGCGGGGAGGTGGCAAGATTTCCACATTCAGTGATTCAAGGAAGTTGTGATCGAATGTTTTTAAGAATCCATTCTAATACAATATTTCTGTAATGTCTGTCTATCTGTTACCCTTTCCATCCCAAACTTAACCGATTTTATTCTACTAGACTAGGTAAAGGTAAATCATTTATCCATAGGTATTAATATTTTATAGAAAAGTTATTTGTAATTTAGTTTTTTTTTGTTTCTAACAAATAAACTCAACAACTACCGGGCCGATGTTTCGATTCTTTAAACATAAAAAATAAAAAAACATTTATTTTTAGACCAGAGATACATAAGACTGTTAGTAACAATATAACTTATAGACTATGTTAGTAATTTGGCAACACAAAAGTAAATTTACACCTCAATGGGCAGTCTCACCCAACCACATGTAGCTCGGTGAACCTGCCAATCAGAGCTGAATCGAGGCGATCACCCACCATCCTCAGTAGGGCTAACATGACAGCAACGAGATAGCACGAGATAGTTTGTCGCATTACTTTCGACCAATCAGATCGCTCGTAGATAGCGCGCGTGACTGCTGATTGGTTGGAAGGCGCGCGACAAACTATCTCGTGCTATCTCGTTGCCGTCATGTTAGCCCTACAGGACTCTGTTCGAGCTCCGCCGCACTATGACCGCACCCTGTTCACCAGCGAGGCAACCTTTTTTCGCATTAATGCGTAAAAGTCATCCACGCTGGCATCGGCAAACATACCCGACGCACTACAATAGCGTGGGAGCCTTTTTATGCTTCAAATTTTTTATTTTAACAATTTGTTTGGTAAACACGTGGGTGCAATATCTCCAAAGGTTTTTTTTTTAATCAAGGGTTGCCTAGCCATTTACATATTCTGATAGGCAATACATTAGAGATGTAGGTATTCATCTAATTATGTATGAAAATTGATAAAAAATATGTTGCACCTGGTAAACAGATGAGCGAAGGTCGTTCCCTATTAAGATCCTCGTACCGTACCTTAGAATATTCGATTGGCATTTGGCGTGATTTGGCGTTTTGGCATTGGATTGAAAAAGGTTATTTTGTAAAGTCAACGTATCTGCCGACTGTACTAAGAACATTTGGCATTGGCAAAAGCAACCAAGTGAGCAATCCTGGGTTATTCACCAGGTATTTAAATGTCGCTTTGCCAAGAAAATTTCACGGCCAAAGTAAAAATTTATGAGAAGCAGAATCTGTGTATAAGGCCCGTATTATAGAATGACACTCAAGTGGAGATCTTTTCTCAAGTATTTAGTAGTTAGCAAGGTAACAAGGGATGAATGTATTCGTTGCATGTATTTGCATCCCTTTCTAACTATACTAGAGAAGAGATCTCCATTTGAGTGTTGTTCTATAATACGGGCCTAAAGGGCTTATTACACTTGGCTAAATTCAGCATCTAATTAAGCATACATTGCTTTCTTTGAGCTCATTTGTAGCAAGTGATGCAATCAAAACAAGCAATGTATGCTTAATTAGGTGCTGAATTTAGCCAAATGTAATAAGCCCTTAAGAAGCGCATCTTTACTACATTCAGTTTTCCAGTAAATGTAAGAACAAAGGTTTTTGTTTGAACTTGCTAATCTCGGGAGCAGTGTTAGTAATAATAGAAATTGTGATAGTTCTTTAGGAATATCTAAGGCCTAAACAAAACCACACTACCCTTGTCTTTAAGGATCAAATCTCGGGTTCTTAAAGTATTATTTGGAAGTAAATCAACTCACTGTAGATATAATTCCCAGCAATGCAAATCTACACTATATTGTAAGATTGTTTAACACATTAAACACCACCATACAAATATATTTTTTGCAATTCATGAATGAAACACTAAAAATAAATGAACAATTAGAAAAACGTTAGTAGAAAATTTTAGATAAAATATATAACATCACTTCTTCCTCTGAAACTACTGAACCGCTTCGAAAATTCTTTTACCAGTAGACAGCTTCATTTTTGCTTAGTGATATAAGCTTCTTTTATCCTGATATTCCCACGGGAAGGTGAACTACGGGTAATTGTAGATATTATCTTCAACATATCCAATTATCCATATCCTATAAATTGGCATAAAACGGACTTAAGGCGAGGAATCCCGACCGAAATAGGCACGCTTTCGCATGCTCGGCCGCGCTCTATACACTTCGCGCGGACCCAGCGGCATCGGCAGCCGGCAGTGAACTGTGAACTCGCGAGCGCCCCGCGAATCGAAAATCACTTAAAATTCAATTAAAAATTTAATATAAAAAAAAATGAATTTATGACGGCCGGAATCCCTCGGCTATTCAAAGACAATTATTTTTATATGTTTTTCATTAACTAAAACCAAGTATACTGCAAGTAATATATTTGAATTATTTTTAGACGGATGTTTGGGATTTTATTTGACACAGTAAAATAACACCATTCAAAAAAAAACGGAAGCCGGAAGCCGGAAGCACTAGATAAATAACTGTAAAATAACATATATTTTTTCCAAGTTTTAAGTACTTGTGATTTGCGAGTAATCCATAATCTAAAATACCCTATTTTGGGGAATCGGCGCCTTAACAATGTGCGAGTCGACGCTAAATTCGATCCCACACGTGTGCTGAAATAACTTCGCGTTACTCGACGCAAAACTTGATATGTCTCTTTCTATAAATAAAATATCTCCAACACTCGTCAATGGTACACTTCTGAGTTTTATTATCACTTTAATTTGATATACTTCTTTAAAACCATTAGAATTAACAAGAAATCATAAGGAAGTGTACAGATAACAATACACCAAACATAACGATAGTACTGCAAAAGTACAGCTCTTATAACTTACGCAGTAAGATCGAACTACAAAACACAAGAATGACGAATGTATACTTAAGAACTATCATTGTAAAAAGCAACTTTGTAAAAACCAAACTTTTTTACATCATCTTTATTATCATCAGCCATTTAATGTCCCCACTGCTGGGCACACAGGCCTTCCTTATGGATGGATATGGATAAGGAGAGCTGCATCTTGACCCACCACGCGGGCCCAATGCGGATCAAAAGAGCCATTTCACAATTAAAGCCATTTGGCAATTGTCTCGCACGCACAATGCACCATTTTCATAGATTGTGGAAAACACATTGTGTTTTTTAGAAAAGTGTTTCATTATGTCACTACAACGCAATGTTACGGATATTTTAAGTAAGGTACATTCATTTTATTCAGTCAAATTAAGTATTGATAAGAATTAGGTAGAAATTTTTCTAGAACTTTAAGCTCGTAATTCTATTATTATTGCAATATTGACAATGTTGAAATATAATATATTATAATGTATAATATATGATGGCATAGTAACATAATGTAGAACTTTTTGAAAAAAAGTGCTGAGTTTTCTACAATCTTTAAAAATGTTTATGGTGCGAGCGAATTTTATTGTAAAGTGTGAAATGGCTCTTATCGTGCTCCTCAAACAGACAAAAACTTTGTCACCGACAACTATTTATTTCAAATTACAGTGTAAATTAAGCTTACTAGGTTAATCCTCTTGCTACAACATTTACTATTTGAATGTAGCTGGTCGTGGACTACCGTTAACTAAATGACAGTCTAACATACGCATAAACGTCAAATTATAAACAGAACTAGCGACTGCCCGCGACTCTGGCTGCGTTCTCTTATTCAGAAAGGTTTTCTGTACTTCAGTTTGTAATTTTTAACAGTTTAACGAAAGGTTTGCCCATGATGTAATGTAATTTTTGATACTTTGGCCTAGATAAATTAGCTTTAAATTTTGTCATGATAGGATAGGTCTCTCAAATGTTTGAGTTCGACCCATGTTTCTAGGAGAAAGTTGTTCACTTACCGATTCTGAGTCGAACTTAAAAATTTGGCCAGTGGTTTCAAAATAAATCTGTATAGAAATTAGAAATGTCTACGTTGCAACTAACTTCGTTTTTTCAACAGGTTTAAAATTATCTCTCATCTCTGTAACAGTTGGTGACAAATAACATGTTAAGGCGATGATTCCCGACCGAAATAGGCACGCTAACGCTTGCTCGGCCGCGCGCGATACACTTTACGCGGACGCAGCGGCAGCCGGCAGTGAACTCGCGAGCGCCCCGCGAATCGAAAATCACCTAAAATTCAATTAAAAATTTAATAATAAAAAAATTTAACTTATGACAATTGTTTTCGTATATTTTTCATTAACTAAAACCAAGTAGCTATACTGCAAGTAATAGGATATTTGGATTACAATTAGACGAATATTTGGGATTTTATTTGTCACAGTAAAATATCACCAATCGAAAAAAACGGCCGGAAGCACTAAAGATAAATAACTGTAAAATAACATATATTTTTTCCAAATTTTAAGTACTTGTGATTTGCGAGTAATCCATAATTTACAATACCCTATTTTGGGGAATCTCAGCCTTAAGTAAAACTATGCCAAGAAATGTTTTCTTCAGTTTGTGTTAGAATATTTTAATTTTATGAATAGGTGAGCAACGATGTTGTATTCAGTAAAGAAAGGAGAACCTACCTAAACAGTTAATAAAAATTGTATGAGTAGGTACTTTAGCTAGTTACTAGAAAAATAAACAAATTATCTCTCACAGACGTAGACAGGACAAACAAGGCAGTTATAGAGTTCATTGTTTGTGTAAGTAGAAAAATAAATACTAGAAAAATACCATTGTTGTAAACTATAAGTACTAATATTATACACAGGAAAAGTTTTGAGTGTGATACTGTTTGTAATGGATACTCTCAAAAACAACTGGACCGGTTGTAAAAATTCTTACACTATTAAAGCTACATTCTTCCTGAGTGACTTATCACTCATTCCATGTTACGGGCATTACCATTTGTACGCCTTTTATCACCAATTTTCTGTTAAATGTCTATTTCAAAATACCTAAATAACTCATAAACATCATCCATTTTTATTACACTTTTATATCGATATTAAATATTCCAGAATATTGTTAAATATAACGCAAAATAACGAAAAAAGTACCCGTTACTTAATTTTGCCTAACTCTTTTGACAAGCAAGACAAAACATAATAATTCTGCGAATTTTGATAAGAAAATGTGCTTTTTAAATTTTTTTGCTAAAAGTGTGATAAATTTACTACTAGAATTATACATTTACGTGGATCCTCTCATTATATAAGCATATTTATTTAAATCAAGATGTCGTTACGGGCATTACAGAAGTTTGTTACGGGCGTTACGCGTACGAATTAAAATAAACTTGCTTTACTATTAATGAGTTTTATTTAAGCTACAAAACTATTTAAAAAATCTTAAATATTTTAAAATAACTATGGGATAGTATTATATGAAATTAACACAAAAATCTCAAATTACGTCATTTTTCAAAACACAATGGGTATCACGAAGCTTTTTATGATTATTTTGTTTAGCTTTTTGCTTTTCTCGCTTTATTTTGTGTCTTTCCCTTTCTTTATGCAAATATTCTTCATATTTCTCTTTGTCTTCTTTTAACATTTCTCTAAATTTATAAATTCTTTCCTTACCAGAAGCAGGCACCTTTATACCTGAAAAAAAAATCATGCTGCATGCTAACCCAACAAAGCCAAGCAAGCATTATAATAATAAAGAAATAAATATAGCAAAAAAACAATAAAATGAAAATGCATAGTAAAACAGTCACAATTCCATGAACATCAAAGTGTAATGCCCGTAACGTTGCGGGCATTACAAAAGAACACCTAAGTAAAAAACACATTAAATACTTATTTTGAACAAAAACTGCTTGATATTTAGGCGAGAAAGCATATTTCCCTTTTCCCATAGCAATAAGCTTACAACAAGTTGAATGGTATGCATATAAAGTTAACTTTTACCTGTTTTTTGTTACGGGCGTTACTATGAAATGACACGCAATAATTGCTTCACTTAACACTATTAACAATAAAATTTTAGTTACAACTCTGTGCAGAAATGAAGATTAGAATCTTAACTTCAAAATTGCGCCGTTTTGACAGTTGTCAGGAACCGCAATTTCTTCTTTTTAATAATGTTGCCACTTGAATAAAAAATAGACGACATGAGGGTGATTGCCGATCATGTTAACATTTGAAAAAAAAAAATGAAGAATAAAGTTTTTTAAATTAATTTTATCATTTTATGAAAATCTATAATGTTTATTAATAAATTAAGCATATAACTATTCTCCAACTAATAATAAAAATAAAAGTGTTGAGTAGCGTTTGTCATGGAATGAGTGTTATGCTATTTTTATCCCAATATTCTCACGGGAAGGTCTAGCGAAGAATCAGGAGTCGCTTGATATAGATACCTTCATGGTCAGAATAAGGCCTCATTTCCACCTGCAAGTAAGTCTTCTGCGATAAATGTCCGACAGTCTGTCCGATAGCAACTTGCAAGTGTAAACACGTGTTTACACCTAACCTAACCTTAGTTTTCGTTAAACTCGCAGCGACTTTTAGGTTATGTCGGCGGACAAAAGTCCCTCGTCTGTACAGGCCTTAATATGAATAAGAAAGGAGTAAATAGCAGGTGACAGTAGAGTAGGTGATGGAGTATAGGAGAAGGTCGTTCTTCTTCTTCTTTTTATGCAATGGCGCTTCCCCTTTGTATAGAAGGACGTCCTGCGCCGATCACACATAGAATTGGCATAAATCAGAAAGATGATTTTTTTTTAATGATGAGATTTCGATAATAGAATCTTTATTAGCTGTCGATTGTACAATGACAAAATTAATTCTATGATTCACGATTTTTTCTACCAAATAACTAAGTGGTCCATTCTAAAGAATTTTCATTATTTCGCAGTTGCAGTTCAATGTCCTAATAATTTATAATTAGACAAACAAAGGCTCCAAAACAACCGGCTTTTTTCACGAACGAGCCTTTAGTCCAAATAACTTTAGGTTTAATTTCTTTTGGCATTGCACCTGAATTTCGTTCGCTTGCATTGGTGGGTGCCATTGTAATTTGAGCCTTGTTTCTTTGAATCGAGACAAATATGACGAACGGTCAACGTCTTTGCTTGATCGACCGACTGAACATTCCATGTTTATTCGTCACCATAGACACGAAAACATAATAGGGCAGTAGGAATATAACATACCTACATTGTTTCTAATTGGCTTTCAATTGTTTTGGAAGCAAAGTCTTGAACTTTAGCTGTATGTCTTCGGAAATAAAATAAATGTGGTCGTCCAAACCAAAAGGGACCTTATTGCGGCCGGCACATTTTTATTTTATAATTTTCCTGGATAAAAAGTAGCCTATGTTACTCTCCAGCTCTAAAATTATCTCCATACCGAAAATCTTGTCGATCCGTTGCTTCGTTTTGACGTGAAAGACGGACAAACAAACAAACAAAAAAACAAACAAACAAACAAACAAATAAACAAATAAACAAACAAACAAACACACTTTCTCATTTATAATATTAGTATGGATTATGTTAAGTTTTTCTTGGATTCAAAGAAATATACCTACTTGCAAATCAAAACATACAATTTTCAAGCAATAGCATAGCAATGAATTTTTAGTACGTTTTTTTAATACTCATTGGAGTTTTGTATGAAATCACTACAGTGCAAATATTTTAAAATCTATGATAATATAAAAAACGTACCTACAGCCCTAGTTCTTATGTATTTCAACAACATACCGAAAATTCATTGCTGTAAGTATGTTAAGGCGCTACTCGGAAAAAGTATGGACTTTTTGATTTAAAACTATAGGACGGTTACAGTTGTTACAAATCTGGTATTAAGATATATATTTCTTCATACCTTTATCTAGAATCGTATAGTTTCAAAAACATGATTTTATGATTTTGCCTCGACACTTTTTCTTTTCGAAAAGACCTCAAAAAAATACGAAAATTCAAGATTATTCTTAAATGGGGTTACTTACACTATTGGAAATTAGTTTAATTAGTGGGCACTAATAATATTTAAGATCGTATAGAAGCATTTTTTTTTAAATCGCTGTAGTATTTAAAAAGGAAGTGATTTTGTGTTTTTTTTGCCTAATCTGCAAAATCGGTCTCGCTCCCGCGCGCGTCGTTTTCTCATTGCTATCTCGCTTCAGCATAATTCGAGGTGGAAAACGTTATCGCCGTTTGTATGGAGACCGTTTGCTATACTACACAATCCTCTTAAGGCTTAAAAAATGCTTCTATACGATCCTAAATATTATTAGTGTCGACTAATTAAACCAATTTCCAATAGTGTAAGTATCCCCATTTATGAAAAATCTTGAATTTTCTTATTTTTTAGAGGTCTTTTCGAAAAGAAAAAGTGTCGAGGCAAAATCATAAAATCGTGTTTATGAAACTATACGATTCTAGATAAAGGTATGAAGAAATATATATCTTAATACCAGATTTGTAACAACTGTAACCATCCTATAGTTTTAAATCAAAAAGTCCATACTTTTTCCGGGTAGCGCCTTAAGTTGGCAGTTAAGTAATTTGTTTACGGAGTTTAAGGCACACTTTAGTTTAAACCGACAAGGTAGGTAAGGTTTTTATAAATAATTAATTAAATACAATTTGTCACTCGTCGGTGGATTTACCATGTTATCAATTTTATTTATAATCAGCATGGAGTTTGGTGTTATTCATGTTATTAAAAGCCTGTTGTTATCAAGTTGCTATGTAAATAAGAATTATAATATTATTAATTTCCATGGAGTTGGCAACTTATATGACTGTAATGATGATGATGACATTGATCATGTACGCTTTATATTTGATCCAAGTACCTAGCCATTCTTGGGTTTATTCTTGGCCAGTAACAAAGCAGTCAAAAGACTAGATGAAGCATTATTAAATAGAGCTTGAAACAATATAATAATAATAATATTGCATAAAAAAATTATAATTTGTAAGCATTCCTAGCTATTTTAGAGCCCAGCTTCTGTAGGTTAGACTAAAGTTAAATATCACCAACCTTTCTAAACAAACAAAAATAATAAAAGACACCGAGCACTAATTAGTCCATTACAAAGTATTTTTTTTATCCACAACTGTGTAGCACTTAGCCTTCATCTTACCTGCTGATGTTAAGTGGTGAGAAGGCTGAATGTGGAAAATCCTCAATCACTGCAGTGCACTGGCTATCTTATCTCTAACTGCCGGAACACAATAATGCTGAAAACATCATTGTTATGGCGTCAGACTTAGATCAGATGGTGGCAGCAAGCCAGGTGGACTAAGAACAAGTCCTACCACCAACCACAGTTTGCCAGAAAAGCATATGATTCAAGTGGCGATATCTGAATGAGTGACAGTTATGAATTGGCCGCAAAAAGCTCTGCAGGTTCCCATAGTGAGTCAACCTTGGTGCCACAATGGGTGGGTACTGGGAAACTAGATATTTATCACCTTTAAGGCTGCCTGTCCATTCAGAGGAGAGGAGCGGTATTGAACTGTATTGCAATACTTCTGACATTGCAAGTTGATTTAGTCCTACAATGCTGAAAAAGCTGCTTTGGTTGACAGATAAGCTATCTTTTCATTTAACTAATGTTCAAATTAGCTTATCTGTACATTACAGTTAGTTACTAAAGAGCGAAAGAGAGATTGAGATGAGAGAGAGATCTAGTATTTTCTAAGATAAACGATTTTAAATCTTGATCTCTAAATATCTTTCAGACAAAGGGAGCCTAAATAATTCAAATTGGTTTTATATGGATTTCGTAAAATCACTTAATAATAAATGGACCACGATCACGTAAAATCTTCAACATTTTCTCAGAAATCGATTAAAATCAAACTCACGAGAAACGTGTCCAACGACCTTTCGTGATGCGGGCACCTATCATACGCTGAAGCTGATTATGAAATTATCATATTCACACGCGTCGCCGAACGAACACAAGGCCTTATCTTTGTGGAAAAAGCTTTATATGATAACCGTTATTAGAATAAATGGATGAAAGGTTCTCGACTGGCGACCGCGTACCGGACGACGTTACGTGGGCAGGCCCCCTACAAGGTGGACCGACGATCAAGGTCGCGGGAAGCCGCTGGATGCGGGCAGCGCAGAACCGATCGTTGTAGAGATCCTTGGGGGAGGCCTATAGGCCCAGTTGGCGTCGTTCGGCTGACATGATGATGATTATAATAAATTAAATGAGACTTTGGCACGTGGACATTCAGATATCATGGCGTCTCTTTCATACCATTGTTATTATTTATTCAAGCTCTCAAAGTTGAATAGCGTTAAAGTATTTGGGCGGTAGAATATTGAATTCTTAATTTCCCAATTGAACTAAAAGTAAGTAGGTACCTCTTTAAATAATAAATAAATAACTTCTTACAATCACACCAATTATCTAAGACCATGTTAATTTCATGTATTAAGTTTCATTTCAAACTGTATCATGGAAAACTTGATAACGGATAAATATATACTTAAATACTTTTTGTTTGTAAATACATACTTAAAATACTTAGAAAACACCCAGACCATGACAAATAGAGATGTTCATGCACACAAATATTTCTCTTGTTCGGGAATCGAACCCGAGCCCTCAGGCGCAGATGGTGGGTAGCCTACCCCTGCGCCAAATCGGTCGTCAAAACGACCTCTTTAAGTGATGAACATGTGATTTTCATGGTTCAATAATTTTTTGAAAACCATAATAGACATTTATTAATTTATTTCAGTAGGTACAGGATCACCGAACCCGTTGGCCGAGCATGTTCGCCGAACGTATACAGGGCAAGTCAGTATGCGTAGGATTGCCGTTGCAAATACACGCAAACTCATCTGAAATTGGGTATCAACATTATAGTACTTACCAACTAGATTAATGATAAATTTATGTACTTAGATAAATTTAATAAAAAATCTGTCACTGAGGTACGCTTGGAGATAGCACCAAAATTAGACCAAGCGCTCAGCACGCAAACATCTGGGTCACGGCTTGCACGAGAGTTCTCCGTGCTAGAGGGAGAAGGAAAATCAATTCGTATAAGGTTAAAAAGAGATAGGTACAAGATTCAGTGTTCAATTTGGAGTAAAGAAGAAATTTGGTTTTACCCAAGTTTTGTTGTGATCGGAAAGTTAATTTGTATGCAATTTTGGCTAATATCCAACATTGAGGAATCTCAATCGAAAGGTGTGAAAATGCGCCATTAGAAAATCTTCTGCTGGCTATTCACAAACACTCGGAAACCCTTCCGAGTACGGAATCACTGTCAATCACTTCAGGCAAAGCATACAAATCGGATCCCAATTTTTGTTAAACGGTTGTGAATTTAGGAGGACTGACCTGTCAAAAAGTGTGTGCTATCGGTGAAAAGTTATTCTAAGAATAGATATTTCACACACAGTTGCGAGATCTATTCTTAGCATGCTCTAAAGTTTAAAGTCGCATTGAGTTTGGCAGTTTTGTAGGGCCTGACCCGCTGTTGACATAAATCTACAAAACATTTACGCTAATCCATACTAATATCTAATATGATACATTTATAAGTGTGTTTGTTTGTTCATTTGTTTGGAGCAACGGATCGACCTGATTTTTGGTATGGGGATAGTTCGGGAGTTCTACTGAACCGATATGGAAAATACTTTCACCAGTAGACAGCTGTTATTTATTATCCACAACGGGGTAGCACTTGGCCTTCATCACACCTGATGTTAAGTGATGATAAGCCTGAAGGTGGAAGCGCACTACTCCCGGAATCCTCAATTACTGAGGAACAGGCTGTCTTATCTCTAACTGCCGGAACACAACACTGCTGAAAACATCGTTGTTATGGCGTCCGACTTAGATAAGATGGTAGTAGCTAGACAGGCGGACTAAGAACAAGTCCTACCACCAGCCGAATACAATATGTATCCCCACATTCCCCACTGGGAATCGAACCCGGCACCTCTGGGTCTGATACCGGTGGTGTGTACCACACCACTAGACCACAGAGGCAGTCAAAATATTATTCCTAAGTGACCTAAGATATTTTTTATTCCGGTATTCTCGGGGGAAGGGAAACTACGCGGGTAGCTATCATCATTAAAATTGGTTCATTCCAATTCCACTTTAACATTCGAATCAATTGTTCTTCCCTAATCAATAAATAGATAAAACACTGAACCTAAACATTACCAATACCAAGATAAACTCAACGAATCGTACATGCGTATGATCACGTCGAACTTCATCAATATGCATAGAAACTGCGTTAACTCTTAAAAGTGTGGCAATAAGGACGCTAATGCAGTGTTAACTGAAAGTCACTTTCTCGTTTCATTCAAACGTGAACAGCTGACTGCAACGGAATGTTAAAAGGAGGTTGGTTCTAATTAAATTGATGTTGTTGGTGTTACTACATGAAACCTCGAAATGTTAAGGAAATGAGACGAACTAAATTCTTGTATAGAATTTGACATTTGTAACAATGAAGAGGCGAAAGTGGCGCCTCAAGCCGGGTTTTTTATTTTTCTGGTTGGGCTTTATTACAGGGTATTATTTTAAATGGGCTTTTAAGGTACCTAAAGAAATGCCAGGAAGAATTCCCATATCATTGTAAATCCATTTTCCTTATCTATACTAATCTACAGGGCGTCCCAAAATTAACTCACATGGAGGGAAAGTACCTTAAATACTAAAGATATAAAATTTTACTGAAAGGAGACTTCATTTTTATTTTAAAAAGAAAACGAACTGCATTCAAATAATTTTAAGTAATCATCTATCTGAACTGGGAATCGAACCCGCCGAATGTAAAAAATATATTTCTCTAACTTAATTGTACCGATCGAAAGGCTCGATCATCATACCTTATCATTTTTTCTTAATAACATAGCATCTTAAATAAAAGGAAGACTACGAAATTTAACATTTAATGTTGAATAACAAGTTTGTGCAGCGTTATGGATAGCCTTTCCTGGGACTGTCTTAATTACTAATGAGTGAAGATTGGAGCAATTATCATAAAGTGTTTGATAAAGTTATAATGTGTTAAGTAACACCAGCTCGATTGGTTTAAAAATGTTTGAATAGTTACTTTGGTGCGGTCTATTCCAACATATGGCATAGTCGTGGGACGCCCCCAGGGCTTCCAATGACTATGTCACATGGTGGCATAGACCACACCAAATACTGTAGATAGAAAGTTTTATTGAAATAGAACTTTATTTTTATTTAAATAACAATAGAACTGCATTCAAATTTTTTTTAAATAATAGCATGTCCAAACCGAGAATCGAACCCGCACGAAATTATTCAAACTTTTTAAAACCAATCAAGGTGGTGTTACTTATCACATTATCAAACACTTATGATAGGGAATTAGGTATAATTGCTCCAATCTTCACTCATTAGTAATACCTACATTGAAATGTTAAAGTCTGTATTGAGCACGACAGTCACAGAAAAGGCTATTCATAACGCTGCACAAACTTGTTATTCAACATTAAATGTTAAATTTCGTAGTCTTCCTTTTATTTAAGATGCTATGTTATTTAGAAGAAATGCTTAGGTATAATCGAGTCTTTCGATCGGTACAACTAAATTAGAGAAATATTTTTTTACATTCAGCGGGTTCGATTCCCAGTTCAGACAAGTGATTATTCAAAATTCGGTGAATGCAGTTCGTTTTCTTTTTAAAATAAAAATGAAGTCTCCTTTCAGTAAAATTTTATATCTTCAGTATTTAAGGCACTTTCCCTCCATGAGAGTTAATTTTGGGACGCCCTGTATACTTCTATACATTATAAAGAGGAAAGATTTGTATTTTTGTATGTAACGAATAAACTCAAAAAGTACTGGACCGATTTAGAAAATTCTTCAACCGTTAGAAAGCTACAGTCTTCCCGAGTGACATAGGCTATATTTTATCCCGATATTCCCACGGGAACGGGTACCACGCGGGTACCACGCGGGTGAAACCGCGGGCGGCCGCTAGTTAAGTATATGTTTAACCACTATTACAAGCGAAAGGGCAATTTCAGTGCTATTTCTTTTTCCTGAACATGAACATGATGACTCACGGATTGGGTACTAATACGGTGAAACTGATATCAGATGATTCACACTCGAATTTCTTGATAATTTTCAGCTAAATATTTTTAAGCAATCACAACAATGTTTTCTAGTGTATTAAGAGCAGTAAATGCGCTTCAAACACTTGTATCATATTTCCTTATTATTTGCATTTCGCTATAATTATAAATGTGAAAGTGTATTTGTTTGTTTGTTTGTCCGTCTTTCACGGCAATACGGAGTAATGGATCGACGTAGTTTTTGGTAAAGGGATAGTTTTGGAACTTTGGGAGCTGGAGCACTCTTCAGACTATTTTTATCCCGGAAAAATATCACTAACATCTTGTACTTAGTCCACGCAGGCGAAGCCGCGGGCGGAACTACTAGTACCTTCTCGTATACTTTGTAAATCATAAATAGGTACATACAGTACATATATTGAAGGAAGCTTCACTACATAGTATAAAACAAAGTCGCTTTCTCTGTCCCTATGTCCCTTTGTATGCTTAAATCTTTGAAACTACGCAACGGATTTTGATGCGTTTTTTTTAATAGATAGAGTGATTCAAGAGGAAGGTTTATATGTACTTTTTATCCCGATATTCCCACGGGAACGGGAACCACGCGGGTGAAACCGCGGGCGGCCGCTAGTTAAGAATAATAACTCGTTACATTCGTGACACTTTTTTATTCAAAACTATTTAATAAAATTTATATTTCCTTTAAACTACTGACAAACATTCTATTCCCAAGACAAACGACAACAACAATCCGAAAATATCAAACGACAAAGGGAACTATTTAATAAGGAATGGTGTTTGCTCGGGATCTTGTTTCATCCTGAGATAAGGTGGCATTTGGGAACAAGCCGACACCTAAAATTAGAAGAATTTACAGTGAATGTAGGTAGGTATAATAATAATGTTTACATAAGCTTACAATGGGTGGGCAGGCCCCCTACAAGGTGGACCGACGATCTAGTCAAGGTCGCGGGAAGCCGCTGGATTCGGGCAGCGCATCGATCGTTGTGAAGATCCTTGGGGGAGGCCTATGCCCAGCAGTGGGCGTCGTTCGACTGACATGATGATGATGATGATGAAGCTAACAATATCTTTTCGCGATTATGTAGAAATTTAATCTTTAAAGAGGTGAAACAGATGATTAAAATCTAATTCTAGAATGTTATCGAAATAAAGATTAGTCATCTAAAAAAAATCATTTTCTTAGTTTCTATTTTTTCATTAAGCATTTTCGTTTCATAGAAAATGTACAGGTAAGTATTATAATTTATTTACTGAACAATATAAACCCAATACACATTATAACAAAAACATGTTTTGCTCCTCCGTGTGTTCAAAGAAACTGAGACGCAATATCACGTTACGATTATTTTTCTCTTTCAAACACAAGTCTATTATTATCTTTTTCGCTCTCAAAATGGACTTTATTGCTTTGTAATAGACTACACGTGGATTACATAGCGCTTCGTAAACAAAACAATCATAGGTGGGTTTTCATAATCGCACTTGCTACGGTTAGTGTCCAACTATTTATTACCTAAGGCTTGTTTTTTTCTCTCCTATTTAGTAAGAAATCTCTAAAGAAGTTATAAGTAAGTACAGTTAATAGCACGTAAAGCTTTGCACCACGAGTGATATAAGAGCCATTTTAGGATCAAACTGTTGAATCTTTCTTGCAGTCACTTACAATAATAAAATCGCGTCGAATGAAGCTGTTCACATAATTTGGATCGAACTTCACTTGGTAAGTCCGTTTGATCTTCAATTTGATTATAAAGAGATGAAGTTTGTTTGGGTGTTTGGTATAATTATGATGATACGTAAGGATTACCTCTGGAATTACTGAACATCAGCCTTACGTAGGTACGGCGCCCACTGCTGGGCCTATGCCCAGTGGCCTCCCCCAAGGATCTACGCTCCATATCGATCGGTCTTGCTTGGCCCACATCAGCGGCTTCCAGCAAACTTGTAGGGGGCCGCCAGCCCACGGAATATCGCGGTCGCATGGAACTATCGAACCGATATTGAAAATTATTTCACCAGTAGAAAGCTACATTTTGAACAGGAAAAAACAGCCCCTGAAAGGTGCTGAAAATCGAAAAAAGAACAAAAATGCTCAAATTGTATACAATTATTTTCTAAGTATCGCACAGCTACCCTTTAAATACGAAAAAGTTGCTTTATTTGTTTCAATATTAAAACGTGCTTCATTCACTTGATGATACGTGAGATAAGGGCATGAGTGGAGTGTGTTGACAGAATGAGTTCAATAAGTATGTACGTGATTATAATGGCTTATTTCAATTTATTAAAAAAAATCTTTGAAGCATTTTAAGGGTGGTATAGTAAAAAAATAACTGGACCCAAGTGTGAGGATAAAAACACATAAAGATCAGATTTTCGCAAGGAAGGATATAGAATAAGTCAATTTAATACAATGTATTTAATGCATGTTCTTGATAGCAGCCTTAAATAAATAAATAAAGCTATTTTCCAAGATTTCTAATTTACTAGTGGTCCTCCAAGAACACAAATAGACTAGGAAACAGGTTACTGGATTTTTTTCATAAAATGGTAAAGTATAAATTACATACATGTAAGTAAAAACAAGATTAGTATAGCACGTGTCAAATTCAATATTTCTCGTAAAAACCATCGAAAAAATAATTGCATCTGGTAATGCTTATGATAGTGGAAATGAAATAAAGCACAAATGTGATGAAATTATTATTGTGCAAGAATGATTCATCTGGAATACCATTGACCGAATACCACGCAATTTTTGCTTGATTACAGTAATCTCCAATTTTTATGATACTTATGATTATTTGTTTTGTTAATATTGATTTCTTTAAATGGTACGTATAATAAAAAAATAACTGTAAGTAAGTACTAAAATATCGTCTTTGGCAGCTAATGTCCTTTATAGAAGATTTAATAAGTACCTATATTACTTCATTTCTAAAATCAAATACTTACAGAGCCACAATCTTTTCTGTTCCGGTGACAGCGGCGCTATACATGTACGTTTTTTTTTTGTAGCAATTTAACCGGCACTCCCTTCTAAGACATTCAGCCGCCAGCAGAGCTATGGTTGGACATAAACTTGACCGCAAAATTAAATTAAAAAAAACATGTTAGTTCCACATTTTAGCCACCGGAACAGAAAAGATGGTGGCACTGTATGTTTTGAATATGAAAAACGTTTTAATAGTCAAACATAAGAGTCTAAAGAAGTTCTAGATTTTTTCGTTTGGCAGCACGGTACAATTTTCAGGGTGCAGTGGCAGACAGACGTTTCTTAGAAGCCGTGTTATCCAGCAAAACTCTATTCTATATAGAACTTTGAGCAATATGCAGTAGATCTTCAGAATTGGAATATATAAATAAATTCTTCTCTGAGATAACTTAAGAAGAGTAACAGGAAGTCGCAAGTATGCTCTAAAAAGTGGACCGATAATTTATCGGATACGGTATTTCTACGAAACAACGGGACTTGGGACAAAGAAGTGCTTCTGCCATTTTATGCTGAGCATATTTGAATAGAAACAATTTGATAAAGGCTCGTTTTTCAATGTATTAGTAATGTATTTTTAACTAAGAAGAGGTAACTTTTTATGTTCAAAATTGTTTTATTTAATAGTCTAACGGTTCTGGAACATCTAATATTCTAATCCATACTTCCATACTAATATTATGAATGCTGAAGATTGACATAGATAGGCTACTTTTTATCCCGGAAAAATATCAGGTTCCCGCGGGAAAAGTCGTGTAGCTCACACGGACGAAGCCGCAAAAGTGTGTTTGTTTGTTTGTCCGTCTTCCACGTCAAAACGGAGGAACGGATCGACGTGATTTTTAGTGTGGGGATAGTTTAAGAGCTGGAGAGTGAGAGACATAGGCTACATTTTATCCCGGAAAAAAATATCACCGTCCACCGTAATACCGTCACGTAGCCCACGCGGGCGAATCGGCGGGCGGAAGGCTAGTATAGTACTACTACATATAAAAATTGTATAATAAAATCAATTAGTTTGCATATTATTTGATAACGTAATGTTAGCACGAGTTCCAGTACTTATAGGTATATCAATAATGATATATCACGATATATTTGAACATTATAACTATGACAAATGAATGTATTTGAGTTGAATGTCATTCTTATCGTATTCTTGTGATATCAAGTGGTCAGGATAAATGCAACTGTGTTGCAAACTTTAAGTTATAAAACTAATAAGATAAAATAGTGACTATCTTAAATATGAATAATGATGAAAATTAATAGTTTAATTACTATATTTTTTAAGCTAAATGTGTTGTAATAAACAAATCTCTTTGAAATGCTAAGCTTGTATTGTTTCAATGAATGGTATTCGAGAAAATCTAAGAAGTAAAGATAATTTAAATTTTCAAATGTCAACGACATTAAATAGCGACGCAAGGTCATCTTGAAATGTGTAAATATTTGTCTTTAAATTGTAAATAATCTTTTCTATACCGATAACTGTGTAGAGTCTCTACTCTATACAGTTAACATAACTCTTTACATTTCTCTACTATTAAAAAGTCGACTCAGCTCCTGTCCTGACCACCTGTTCTTTAGGATATTGGGGTATTAACGGAGAGTTGACGGTAACTGACAATGCTATTCCGATACATACTTCAACTCCTCACTATTCCCAGATTGCGGCTCTGAACCTAATCATAGCCAGTAGCCATGAACGTAATCATAGCTAGCCTTTTAAACCTTGGCAAAATCTGGTCTACAACACCTACCTAAACCAGGGTTAAGTACCTACTCAAGATAATATCATGCCCTTGGCTCCCGCTCCTGACGACTTCAGGAGCCATGTTCTCGATCTAACACTGCTAGTCCTACTAATATTATAAATGTGAAAGTTTAGATGTTTGGATGTTTGGATGTTTGGATGTTTGGATGTTTGTTACTCAATCACGCCAAAACGGCTGAACGGATTTGGCTGAAATTTGGCACACATATACTTTATAGCCTGGAGAGGAACATAGCCTACTTTTTATCCCGGAAAATCATTACATCCCCGCGGGATAACGTCGTGTAGTCCACGCGGGCGAAGCCGCGGGCGGAAAGCTAATTAAAAATAAATGACTTGCGTGCGAATAAAGATTGAGGGACTAGATGGCATTAGGAAAAAGAGATCGCTGTTAAAGAAGTCTGGTCTACTCTATACAAGTTACTAGTACTCTCTTGAGTACTATTGGTCCCGCTTCGGACATCGGGGCCATATACACGACCTACCTTAAGCTCCAGAAAAGATAAGCTTAAGGATCCATCATATCCACGATACATTGAGCGCCATTCGGTCATAAAAACCCCGATTGTGCTGGTAAATCCTACAACATAGTTCTAGTACTCACGATATCATGCCCCTGGCTTCCACTCCTGACGACTTCAGGAGCCATGTACTCGATGGTGCCGCAGAAGCTGTAGGCCCTGCTCTCGCCGCCGCAGAACTCCTTGGACAGCCCGAAGTCTGTCAGCACGATGTGACCTTCCGCGTCGAGGAGGATGTTCTCCAACTTAATGTCGCGGTAGATTATGCCGAGCTGGTGGAAAAAAAATTGAGGTAGAAATTTATGTAATTGTTATTTATTTTGTTATTTAATTGAATCAGGCGTCACCTGGCAGAAGTCCCTAACCATGTATTCGTTAGGAATAGCACAATTATTACGATAAGAAACAAATACCTTTGGTATTCGTTTTTGGTATTAGAAAGGAATAGATCATATTATGTAGCTTTCTTCCGCAAATAGTCACCGAGTTTTCGGTGCTGGATTGCATACGGTCAAACATCTCCTAAAGATGCCCCGGGTTGGGGCGAAACATGTGTAGAGTGGTGTGATCGGTGAAGGTGCAAGTTTTGTGATTATTTGCGGAAGAAAGCTACATATATATTTATCTTTCACAATGTAGAAATATGTGGGTTTTTTTTTTTGGAAAGGGGCTGAAGGAACTACGTTTACGTTGGACGAAGCCTTTGACGATTTTTCTGCCGGTTGCTCGGTATGGAAAAGATGTATGACCCGATTTATGATCTACTTCTATAGACGAAGAAACTGATGCCTTGTTTTGTGACTTAAATACTGTAAAATAAAATTCATATCAAAAGCAAAACCGGCCACATCTTGCTGATGCAAAATTGTTGGCAAAATTAGCATACCTAATACGTATCATAGCTTTCACCGTTACCTAATCATAATTATTATTCAAGAGATTTTCCCAAAACATACAATTGCATTATAATAACTTTACTGTCAGGTGAATGAAGTTAGCTGCTTCTGCGCCGGGTCTTGCGCGACCTTCATAAGGTTCATACCTATGCACTTGCGATTTTACCTGCGTACGATTCCCATTTTTTAAATTACAATTAGGGTTTCGAGATTCCCGGGGTTTTTTATTCCCGGAAATCGGGAACAATTATTTTGAATTCCCGGGAATCGGGAATTTTCAATTTTGATAAAATTAATGGCTTTTTTCGTTAAAACGCACGCACGCTCAGTCTTTGTTGAGGCAGGCTGTATTGTGAGAAGTGATTTTTACAACAACTCAAGATTCTGTGTGCGCTTCTTTGTGGATTCGAACTTTAGTAAAATTGACAATATTGCAATCCAATATTTGATGTGAAAACATCCAACAACTCGATTTTAACATTATGCCAAGCAGTAACATGTTTTACACACATAGTTTGCGTGTGGTAGAGCGTCTAATCTAAGCGAGCCTCTTACTTATGTTGGTTTTAATACAAAATGTAGTTTCCGGGATCGAGTACGGCAAGATTCCCGGGAATTCCCGTGCCCGAGAACCCGGGACCGAAACTCAAATAATTGTAATGGAGGCTTGTTTGAAATTATTATGATGCTGCTGCTTCACGGATTTCACGATTGATCTCACCTTATGTAGCTGTTCCAACGCCAGTATGATTTCAGCTATGTAAATTCTAACTTCGTTCTCGTTGAAGTGTTCCCTCTGGTACAAGTGTGTGAACAATTCGCCGCCCGCCACGTAATCTGTGGACAAGAACAAAACATTTGTAAGTTGCTGTGGTCTAAGTAGACAGTTTGACACTATCATAATTTAGATTACATTTCTAAGTCTCCAGATATTTTGGATTTTATTAAGATTTTGACTATTTTTTGTTACAATAACGTTACAATTTCGTGCTTGGGCTATACTGCTAGTCAAAAATCATTCACGGCACTAAATTTAATAATGCAATTGAACTTGAAAGCCACGATGCGGAGTAGATATGTGGGTCAAACAGATATGACTGTGGGTCAAACGATGCGCGACCCACATGGCCTCACAAACACAATGTTACTCTCTGACAATAGTAAAACGAGTTATTAAGTTCATAACAAAGCCAAAACAACTTGAGTTCGATGGTGTAGTGCCTTAAGCAACTTTGGCGATGATTTATTATTTTTTGCACTCAAAATGCTATTCTGTAATTATAGGAAAAATTGTTACAAAAATGGAAAAAGAAGTATTTAGAAAAAATCGACCCGTCTTACAACCAGCTTACATTTTCCATTTTTCAACCATAAAAATTGCATTGTGAATGCAAAAAAGTAAAAATTTAAATAAAATTGTTACAGTAAAAAACCAGCAGCTTTGCAAGTAGCTTCCAGGCGGGATTCGAACCCGCGCCTCTACGGGAATCCGGCCCGATACTCTGACTAACTAAGCTACCGAAAAGCTTACAAGACAAGGCCAGCGTTGCTTCATCAATACGAGAAAACCCTCACATTCGAAAGAAACAATTTGAAGAAAGAAGGATCAAACAAATATATTTTTCTTTTTATAATTCTTAGAACTGAATTTAGCTATCCTAACACTTATGAAGCAATATAGCTTTTTCTCTCGTTTCAGGAAAGGTAACAAAGTAAGGTTTGCAAATAAATAATAACTAAAATTAATTTTAAAAAGTATATTCTGTGCGACTAACTATCAAAGAATTTAGTTAAGTAATTACTCCCCTAATCAAATTCTCAGAAAATAGCTTAGACCCGAGTTCACCCAGTAAAGTTTAACCGTGAGTAGTGGGGATTCGAGAGTTCCAACACAGGCGTTCCAGCCCTCTCTGAACCCGTTTTGGGGTAACACCAATCCTAAAAAAAAAAAAAAAAAAAAAAAAAAAAAAAAAAGTGAAAACCCCCCATTTGAGTCGATTGCGCTGGGTCCCAGAGCGATATCTTTAACCGTTTCGGAGATACGTTTTTGCTAAATTCACTCCTACTTGATTAACTAATGAACCCTTGTTAATGACACCTCGACGCTAATGACACTCTCGACTTCGATCTTAACTACATGATCCTAATCACCTTTCCCGATGCTCCTCATTAACTAATCGTCCATAGCTATGCGTTTCCAGCAATGCTTTGTACTCTGTATTCATCGGCTATCTCACGATACATATTTTGCTGTTATTTAATGCACCTACACTTATCAACTACGTATGATTTTTCTCTTTGCTGTATTTCAAGCAAGTTAAATCACATGAACCTTTTATAACATATGTTTTTATCTTACAAGTAGGTCCTTATCATGCGAACACCATATTTAATTGTATTAAACGTTTACTCATTTAATATCGAAAGCTGTATCTACTACTTTACCTATTTTACCATTACAGCTTTACTACTACTTTCACTAAATTTGTTTCCAGAATCTTAATAACTTTGTTCATTATTTTCTCATTTATTTGCTTGTAGTTTCATAACATGACAAGTTTTGCTTACTTGTATTACTCGTATAACTACATTTTATCAATGATTAACAAACACATCTAATGATCTTATAAAACGCTTACGCCTTGTGTTCGCTTGTGTTCTTACAAAGTTGTGCTTCAAATCTTCACAAAGTATCATCTAGTGTCCGAGGGCCACTACTCATGGCACACAATATGGATGTAAGTATTAAACTTTATATATTTTTTTGTACCTCGTCCTAAGTTTGAGATACCAACTTTTCAATATTTCAATATTTTCGGTATTTCCCTGCTCGATCGAATCAGAAATGATGAGATCCGCAGGAGAACTAAAACGACCGACATCGCTCGAAGGATTGCTCAGTTGAAGTGGCAGTGGGCGGGACACATAGCGCGGAGAACCGATGGCCGTTGGGGCGGAAAGGTTCTCGAATGGCGACCGCGAACCGGACGACGTTCCGTGGGAAGGCCCCCTACAAGATGGACCGACGATCTGGTCAAGGTCGCGGGAAGCCGCTGGATGCGGGCAGCGCAGGACCGATCGTTGTGGAGATCCTTGGGGGAGGCCTATGCCCAGCAGTGGGCGTCGTACGGCTGAAATGATGATGATGATGAACTTTTCAATGTGCTTTATACAGTTGATTTTATTGTATTATTTTTTTTATACTTCTCTCTGCATTCATTGTTATAGCTCACATGTTCCATGGAAAACACCGTCGATTACAAAGAAAACACCTACAAACAATATTACTTCCCAACATCCGAATATGAAGATACATCTCCATATCTAAACAAGAGAGATAGACCGAATTTTCTACGATGCCACGGTGACCCCTAAGAGGATCTTGGTCTACTACAACAAAAGGCGCCACGCTCCCTTCATAGCGCGACTTTGATCACTTTCTCTGTCCAGTGGTACCTGACTGGTTCAGGTATGCTCACTGTGCTTTGACCTCGTCAAGGATATTTGGTTCACACACTTCAGCGCATTTCTCCGCTTCAGCGTTCCTTCGAATACTCCAACTGCCATCTTTATCTCTGTTACTTTCTAACATGCTATCATGAAGGTACATCTCTACATCCAATCACAAGAGATTGGCAGAGCACCTAATCTCTCGACCTCGACGAATTCTTTGAGCACCGAATCTCTCGACCTCGACGAATTCTATCCAAAGAAGAGAAAAACTAAAATACGATCATCTACTGTGGGAAGAGCAACGAAAGAGGGGGTGTCGTACATCTCTACAAATGAAAACGACGAATCGACGACAACGCATCTCATAAAGATCGAGATTTACGAGTTGAAGAAGCTGAAAAATGTCTCGCAGTCAGAGCATTGGAAACATGTGGAACACAAAAGTAACCACCACTAACGAACAGTCAACAGTTGATTCATAAAATTAATAAAGATTAAAGCTTTTGACTGATATTCTGATGTGACCTATATATTTTTCATGAATCAAAAATGCTTTATATATGTATATGTATATTTTACAATCTTAATAACTTTGGTTACTAATTTATAACTATTTGCTTCTATTGATTCGAATTTGCCAATAACTTTGTTTATTATTATACCTAATATTATCATCCTTAATAATTCTTTCTAACAATATATTCATCACAATAGGTAGTAGACCTAACTACATTCTTAATGACAAACATTTCTAACGAATTTTTAATTACAGTTTTAAGTTTAGGAAAAATGTGATAGTAAAAAACCACGAGCCCTATAAGTAGCTTTCAGGCGGGATTGCATTGTGAATGCATAAAAATAATATAAAATCTCAGTTTTAACTTTTTTAATATATTTACTCGTTTATTTAAACAAACATTGCTAAGTATCTGAACTAGTATAAAACGCCTACACATTATTAAATTCTTACAAAATCGTGCTTCAACTCTTCGCAAACTATACCTCGAGTCCAAGGACTGCTACATATCTTGCTTTAAATACAACACTACCATTGACCACGAGGAAAGCACATAATATAAACATTGTAAGGTTGGAAGTTGAAGGCTGTAAAGACTTTCTGATTATCACAACTGTTAATTGTTTGACGATAAACGATTTTCATGAATGTTATTGTTGATGTTCAAGATTTCAAGGCATAACACAATCAATTTCTAATAAAGGAAATAGCTGTCAAATGTAAAGAGCGAATGATATCATTTATAATAAAACCACCTTACCCATTCTACGATTTGACGAAGAAAGAACGCTTGCATGAACATCATCATCATCATCATCATCATTTCAGCCGTACGATGCTCACTGTTGGGCATAGGCCTGCCCCAAGGATCTCCACAGCGATTGGTCCTGCGCTACCCGCATCCAGCGGTCGCAATTTTGCATGTACAGTGGATAGAAAAAACAGAGAAATATTAAGGAATGAAGGCTTTGTGTCTTACTCTAGTCATAAGACTTTAATTTTGTCTTTTTAAATAAGCGTGTGTTTACTAAAGGTTCAGAAAAAGTGTTGTGGTTAAAAGAAATATTGGAAGGCGATAGTGTATTTGATTTGGAAGACTTTAATTGTCCTAATTTAAAAAAACTTTATGAAAAATATTTCAGTTACTCCATGTATTCAAAGTTTTATTTATTTATTTATTTTACTTATTGAACACTTTATGCACACGAAAATGTACAGAGGCGGACTTCATCTAATTTTATATGTCATAGTAATATATGTGCTTTAAAAAATGCATCTTGTTTAAGTTTTTGGTATTTAGAAAATAAATTTATTTTGTAAATATTAAATGCATTTGTTTTACTTTGTGATTTTTATTAAACTTGTTATTTTTTAGGGTGTGACAATCACATTTCTAATTTTATGGTTTGATAACGTGAATAACAAACAATATGTAATTACTTTGTCAAGTATAAATTCACGTAACATTATTTATAAAATGAAGATTTGTGATTCGTTCTTGTGAAATGCCATCACACTCTGATTTTCATATATGCCAAGATAAAAAATGTAATTGTAGAACGCTGACTCTCAGAACGTAGATTCAATCTAGCTAGACTTTAAATAAAATCGATCGAAAAAAACGATTGTAATGAATGTTCAAGGTTTCAAGACTGAACAAAAATCAATTTATAGTAAAGGAAATAGCTGTCAAATTTAAAAGAGCGTATTGTTATTATTCAAATTACCTTACAAATTCTACGATTTGGCGAAAAAAGAACACTTCATGTACAGTGGATAGAAAAAAAAGACATAGGAAATGCTTTGTGTCTTACTCTAGTT